>APFE031690075.1:72339-88798 GCA_000404065.3 Pinus taeda
GAAGCCGTGTTGAGGCCCTAAACAACGTTTTTTTGGAACTCTACTGCCAACAATTTTATATCTAAAATCATCTTTTCCATCGTAGTCCTCAGAGATATCTTTCCAATGGGTTATCATGCACGTCAAACGGAGATAATATTACCAAGTCGCAACCCCGGGAAGTTGGTTGTCCAACTCACCCCAATGGGGCCCATAAACTCTTGGTGTTACATCTCCTCGGGTTAGGGTTTTGGTTGTTTAAGGTTTGATCTTATTGTTCAATAATAAAAAGGCCCTTGAGCCTCATTGTAAGGCAGTTCAGAGGAATTTAGCTGCCACATCTCTTCTCAGAGATAAGCTACCATCACCCTAGCTGGTTTTATTTCCATTTCTGTTTGTAAGCATATTTTAGTATCTTACATTAATGAGATGAAGTATTATTTCCATTGCATCTTTGTGTTTATGTTATCTTTGTAATTTGTTGCGTTCCTGTTGAAATCCAGATCACATAAGTTTGAGCATTTCAAAGTTATCCACATATTAAGGCAAAATAACATGGAAGCAGACCAAATAGTGAATCAAGGGGTCAAATTAGCAAAGGGAGAGATTATGGTAAATGAACTCAAGTCTAAATGTTTAATTCCTTAATGATAGTGAACACCACTCAGAACGAAGGTTTAATGTGCCTCAAGGATCAAAGCACCTAGATGATAATTATGCCAAATGTGTGGTTGCTGGAAGGCACGTGCTTGTGTCACTACATGGCTAATATGGTGGTTGCTCTCATTCATTCCCCCTCCATCATCGCACTCAACATCTTGTCCACTTATTCAAAAGGTCGATGAACATCTCCCTCCCGCACAATCTCAGCTAGTTTAGTTATGGTTCATAAAACTCCACAGTATGAGTACAAAATGATGTGATAGGAAGTCTATCATTGAAAGAGTCGTCCAGTTGTGTAAGGGATTAATCTCCTATAGGAGGTGTTAGACTCTGTCTCATCTCAGAGATTGATTCTTCTTCAAAACAGGGTTTTGAAGAAGAAATCATTAATGTGTTGTTTCAGATTATGTAATTTATCTTCAGCTCTTCAACTGGCAGTGCCATCAGATCCTATCCCTGCAAAAACACAAACAGAAAAGGACTGTTGAAAAGACTACTTTGGCTTGTCTAAAGTCAGATCTAAAAGACTTGGTGCTATGCATTTTGAGTTCTTGTTTTCAAGTTCTTGTTTTCCTGTGACATCTACAGCCCTATTAGGGTTTGATCTGGACCAGGTCACGAAATCTAGCATCACTTCAAAAGTTTGCTTGAACCGAGGAATGCTTTCATGATCCAGATTGTGTGCTGAAGTAACCGAGCTTCTGAGGCATTGTATTGGGCATAAATACGATGTTAATGGCTTCAAATTGATAAAGAACCCGGCATCATCTTAAAGATCTGTGAGCACGTATTCCCTAGTAGCCTAACAAGATCCAAAATTACTCGATCAGTTCATGCATATGTCTAAGAGATCTGAAGTCTTCTCTTATTCGCTGGAGAAAGCTATGATAAGGGATTCTGCCTCCCCTTCAAGGAAAGTCTGTAGCAGAACCGTTACAACAGTTTCGAAGCACTCATCCATCTCAAGCTAATTCGAATAGGGATACTCTGATGTTCGGTTTGGTAATTGCTACAAGGCATGTTTACAGTGCGGTTGATGTGAAGATCTATTCATTCCTTCAAATTGCATTAAACAATGATTAAGGGTTTTGATGGCTCGGAATCCAGTTTAAATTGAAGCACCAGCCTTCGAAGTTTGAAATTTTCTTTGGCACGTACAAATGTATAAGACTCTGTTTGAAGTTACTTTTCAGATCTAATAATGTGTGATTTTGAGGTATCCTCAGCTCTCTGAAAAGGAAATTCTGAAGCATATTCATTCAAGAATTGCTCAGTCTTCAATGCAACAAAAAGCAACTCCAGGAATTTATTGCTGCTCTTCATGGATGCCGGTGTATGATCCAGGCTTATCTGTCTTTCAATGACAGTAGGCTTATCTGTCTTTCAATGACAGTATGGATGAAATAAAATCCAGTTTGTTATGGCATATTTTAACCCCAGGTAAAGGTCTCCCTGATGCGAGGTCAACTATTAAGCATTTTGAAAATGTTTTTGATTGGTCAGAAGCAAAAAAGAAAAGAAAGAAGACTGGCTGTATTCTGCCTTGTGAAGGTGTGGATAAGGGCTATGATGCGGCTAATAGAACTGTGAGAGAAATTGAAATAGAGCTAGAAAAACACTTGGAAAGCAGAGGTTGTACATCGTGCATATGAACACTTATTATCCAGTGGAGCGATCTTGCCATCACCAACACTTCGGCTGCGACTTCTTCGATCAGTATTAACAGTTCTTCGTGAGTGGACACTTTCAGCCCTTGCACAGAGAATGGGCACAAGTGCCACTGGTGCTTCTCTAATTCTCGGAGGGGTGTTAACGTCTGAGCAAACTGCTTCTATTAATCAAGGAATAAAAGACAAGATCATACGTGCAGCAACCAGGTATATGACAGAGGTTCGTAGATTGGCACTGTCGCAGGGGCATACTGAACCTGTATATCGTGACTTCAAAGAGCTAGAAGATACAATGCAATTAGCTTTCGATCTACTGGATGTACATGGTTGTGGCTTTCTAGACAAAGATCAATGTGCTCAACTCTTTGAAGAGTTGAATGAATATCGGACCCTACCAAAGATCTCAAAAGAAGCCTACGACTGCATATTTTATGAGTTTGATGATAGTCATGATTTCAAGATAAATAAGATGTACAGTATGCCTTGGAGAATATGAAGAGAAGGACATATTGCGGGTCTTGCCTACCTGTGGCCATGCATTTCACATTAACTGTATTGATGTATGGTTAAGGCAACACTCAACCCGTCTTGTTTGTCGAGTATCTCTTCGAGGTTCTTATGGTAGAAGAATTGTAATATGTCCATGTTTAAGCATATCAACCCAGCCAAGTTATACTCCTAGAGTCATTTCTGAAAGTCCGTTCGAACGTTCTCATGCCTATTTTGACAGCAGCGGAGAAGATCAATATAGAAATAGAAAACCTGGTCAAGAGCAATCTACAATCTCATTTGCCTCAGAGCAAAACCAGTCTGAGAATGACTGTCATGGAACTGATCGATTTAATTCTAAAAGAGAAAACACTTTATGCTACATCATAGAAAACAGTTGTGAAGCTCAGGTTTTTTCCCATATGCAGCTCAATAATGAAATAATTGATGGTACTCAATTTGAATCTCAGGTTCTTTCTCAAAGTGTGATTGATGAGATGTCTACAGTGCATGGGTTAAAGCCTTTTTAGGGGGTTAGAAAATGGCAACATGGCAGCTTGCATTCCAGATGAAATTCAAGGAAGGCAGGACTTTGTTTCTTTGCAAATCGATTCTAGTGAAACCAAAGGGGCTGTATCATCATATCATGGTCAGCAAATGAGAAATATTGGAGATTCTGAACAGATCGTTGAACTGTCCAGTGCACTAGACAAATTTCATAGTGGTTAAACTGCTTCAGGCATTATTGAAACTGGTATTTCCTTGAATTTGGATGAAGGGCTATGTGCAAATTATTGGAACGTCATGGGCACGGCTGTACTTCATCAGTTTTTATGTAATAACGGTGTTGCTTCTTGTCAATCTGGTGGTTGCATTCGTATTGGAGGCATGTTTTTTTTGCCTATTTCGATCCTAAATCATGATTTCATGAGATATTTACTCAAATCTTTTCCTAATTTCGGTAAAATGGCCAACGCATTGCAAGATGGCAAAATTTGGGGAGCAGTTGCAAAATGGCATACATGATTAGATTGCCTCTATCTTCAGATTGACACCTGTGAACGTTACTTGTGAAAGCATGCGTTATTCCATCTCAGCAGATCCGATCGTTTCTTTTTAGTTTTATATATTAATAATGATAAAACAAATCGCTGATTTTGGGTCGATTTGTTTTTCCTTATCAGCAGAGCGTATCTCCAAAACAGTTGCAAAGTGGCATTCATAGGATCGTTTTCCTATTTCGGTTTTCATGCTAGAATAATGAAGGCTTTCTATCTTTAAGAGCAAATGGAGGATTCTGTGCTATCTTCATGCCTTTAGTTGAAACAGCGCCCTTGTTTTGGGGGTCGATCTGTTGTATGTTTTAGAATAGTTTATTTATGTATTAAAAAAAAAATTGTAAAGAGGGAGAGTTTTCTGAGTGCTGGGAGCTGCTGGAGCGTAGCAGAGCTTTCTTGTACAGTCTTTGACAGAGAATTTAATGGAATTTCACAGCTCTGTTTGCTGAGATTCATGTGGTATGTTGATTTAGCATAGGTTTTTCCTTTGTCTCATATGTAAACTGTTAAACTGTCATGTTTCATTCACCTCATGGTCATATCTAATGGAGCAAATGAAGTGTTTAGGTAGGAATTCATAGTATTATATGCTCCTCCTATAAATTTGCTCACATTCAATATTTTCTTCTGTTTAAGGAGGATTCAGAGTTATTGTCTACCCTCCTTAGCTCCTCACCAGTCTTTCCATCCCATTGAAATCCAGATTTAATGCTAAATTTCATGCCTACCTTGCATCCGTTAATAATCTGTGTTTTTCATTATATCTTTCTGTTTCAAACTGTGATTTGGCCCCTTCAGCCCAGAAAAACCCCATTATTTAATTAAAAACCCCAAGCAAACCTTCCTATATCAATTTACTAGCCTAAGATCTTTATTCCTAATTGGGTCAGCGCATCCTATTGAAAGATCTACCTAATCTGACCCGAGAGAGCCTTCTCATACCTCGTAGGGCTAGCTACGAGGTGAAATGGTTTGATGTAGCCTTGAAGATTTGCCTTTCTCAGCCTGAGGTGAAATATCAAGCGCTAACAGATGCTTTATGGATGTGGGGATTTTCCATTCCTTAATGGTTTTAATTTTTCTAGGGTCAACCTTAACACCTTCATGAGATACAATATCACATAGATATTCCACCTCTTGTACTCCAAAGAGACATTTGGAGATTTTTGCATATAATTATTTCTCCTCCAATAGTTTGAGCATCATGTCAACATGTTGGACATGATCCTTCCAAGATTTGTTGTAGATTAATGTATCATAAAAAAAATACTAACACAAACTTTCTAAGGAAGGGTTTGAAAATGGAATTCATCAAACCTTGAAATGTAGAAGGTGCATTAGTAAGGCCAAAAGGCATGACCAAAAATTCAAAATGACACTCATGAGTTCTGAATGTTGTTTTTAGAATGTGTTCAGCCTTCATTTTGATTTGATGATATCTTGCACAAAGATCCAACTTGGTGAAGTAAATTGATCCATGTAATTCATCCAATAATTCATCAATGACAGGAATGGGAAATTTATCTTTAATAGTGAGCTTGTTGAGCTCCCTATAACCTAGACACATGCACCATGATCCATCCTTCTTATGAACCAATACTACTAGAGTAGAGAAAGAACTTTGACTAGGTTGAATTACACCAGCTTCTATCATTTCTGTAACCATACATTCAATTTCACTCTTTTGGACATAGGGATATCTATAAGGCCTGATGTTTGGAGGAACAATTTCTGGAATCAAATTAATAGCATGATCATGATCACAAATAGGTGGCAGGCCTTTGGGAGTCTCAAATACCTTGGAATGATTGTCCAAGAATTTTTGGAGATCTGGAGAAATTGATGATTTCGATGTGGGAACCTCTAGTGAACATAATTGTGCAATTATGCCTCAATTTTCTTTCTTTAGAAGCTTTGTCATTCCATTACAGTTGATTATATTTCTCGATTTCCCTGCGATACCCCTTAGTTCAACTTCCTTTCCTTCTAAATAGAATTTCATGAAAAGTTCTTGAAAATTAAAAGCTATTGTACCCAAGGATTGTAGCCATTGGACTCCTAGTACAACATCAACACCACCCATTGGAATGGAAAGCATTGGGCTATTCAATACATATTCTCCCATGGAAAGATTGACATTATGGCACTTTCTTGAGCAATTTATGGTTCCTCCACTTGCAACGATCACTTGAAACTTTGGTGCTAGATATAGGAATCAATTCATTTCCTTAGCTATCTTACAATGAATAAAATTATGGGTACTTCCTGAATCAATAAACACTATTACCTTTTTCTTCTTGATATGCCCTTCTATCTTGATAGTTTGAGGAGTGGTAATTCCAGCCAATGCATTACAAGATATGTTTGGATTCATTTATTCTTTTCATAGGGTTTGTTCTTTCTGTATATCCTCTTCTTTTGATGTTTCTTGTTCCTTTTCTTCTCCTCTTCACAATCTATGTAAAATAATTTCTTCTCAGCACACTTATGACCTTTAGTGTATTTCCTATCACAATTATAATGAAGCCCTTTTGCTCTTTTTTCTTCCAATTGTTGTGGTGTCAACCTTGTAGGTTGTGGATGGCTAGGGGTAGCAACACTTCCATCTTTATGATTGTGAGTGGTAGGCTTCCTTGTTGCCATAATTTTTCTTTCCATTTATCTTTCCAACCTGAATGCCTTCTCTAATGAATCGGGTTCCCAAAGGTGAACCTCATGTTGGATGTTATATTTTAAAGTCCCTATGAACACATCAATCCTATGCTCCTATGGAATATATTTTACCCTAATATTCAGTTTTTGGAAGTCCTCAATGTGCTCCACCATTGAACCCTTTTGTTTGAGATTTATCAATTGGCAAAAAAAAGTGTTTATTTTTGTATCCTCATAATGTGCTAACATTTCATCCATAAAAATAGCCTAAGTGAAAATTTGTTTATGAGTGCAAAGTCATCAATACTATAAAAAATTATTTGGCTCCAAATATACAGTTGTAATGTGTACCGTTTGTGTGTTTTTCACATTATGGAGATCGAAAAATTGCTCCGTTTGTAGTATCCATGTTCTGGGATCCTTGCCATCAAACTTCCTCATATCGATCTTTGGGACATGGTGGTTCTTCAATCCAATGTTAGAGTCTATAAAATCATGATTACCATTTATTTTGTTCTCATCATGAGTTTCCTTTACTACCCTTTCACCATTAGTAAGCATTTATTGTAGAAACTTTGTCAAACTTGTCTTCAAATCCTCCATGCTTTTCTTTAAATCATCCATCTTAGCTTCCACGACATCCATCTTAGCTTCCATGTCGTCCATCATAGCTTCCACATCTTTCATCTTATCTTTTACACCTTTATTTAAACCATCCATCTTAGCTTCCATGCCATACATCTTAGCTTCTACGTGTTTCTTTAAACCAAATTTTCAAACCAAGCTTATGAAAAAAACTTTAAAAAACTACACATCTTTTTTCACTTTGTAGGAGCTCAATATTGAATTTGATGTATCTATGTAATTTTGGATCTCCAAGGTCTGAAATTTCTTCCTATGATAACCCTCTGAGTAATCTTTCTAACCCCACAAGTGTGATCGATATTGGATTCTCCAATGAAGAGTTATGCCTAATCTCCCATGATGCCCTAAGTATAGATTAGTTTAGTAGAGTGAACTTGTACGACGTGCCACAGGTAACTATTTCAACCTTAGGTTTGGAAAATGATACTCAAAAAACTACAGTCCATCCTCTTTCTATAACTTCTTATGAACATTCAATTTGATACTTAGAGCGAAAGTTATGATGATTTTCCCAAGGTGACTTGTTTGGAATGTAACTCGGGGGTTTGCAAAAACCATAACTTCCTCAGATTATATCTCTGAAAATATAGCGAGACAAGATATGAAATTTGGGCCCGAGGTTCAACCTGATTCTGTCTCAAACGGTTATTTTTTTTAGCTTTTGCAACCTTGTAGTGAAAACGTTATAGTGAAAATTCCACAATGACATGTTTGGAGTAGCGAAACCCTAGAATCCAAAGCTCTAATACCAAATGTTATGAAACTAGCTCAGAAAAAGATAGAAAATATAGATCAACGCCTTAGAAATAAGCCTCTTCGAGGGGGAAACCTCCTTTACATTACACAAATGAACAATTCTTAGATGATTCAAATGACAAGACCTCCTTTCTATATATAGGAGTCTTAGGGGTCACAATATAACCAAAGCTGACCTAACAATAACAATATAAAGGAAAAAAAATAACAATAGTGAGATTCTATGGGGCACAATAATAACAATATGGGGACAATAGGGGCACAACAATAACAATAAGGGATACAGCGAAAATAATAATGGGGGAATCACTAGTATTATAGGGACCTAACACGGATTGACTTGACTTTTGGTTATCACTAGGTACCAATCAAACCCTCCAACATGTGGAAGACTGCCTTCAAATCCAAGAAGTTCCTCATTGAATGGTTGGTCATGCCTTTCGAGTTGAAAAGTTCGCGCACAACCTTCATGAGGTTAATAAATGACATCTTGTGACCCTACAACAACTCATTCATGGTGGTGTATTTTGATGACATTCTAATCTTTATCCAGAGTTGGGAGGAGAACCTCCACCATATTCGACAGGTCCTCCAAAACCTGCGGCAACAGAAGCTGTATGCCAATTTGGATAAATCCACTTTTGGTATGACCCAGGTTCAATATCTAGGGTACATAATTGATGAGTGGGGTGTGCATGTGGACACAAACAATATACAAGTCATTCGGGATTGACCAACCCCAACCACTCTAATCGAGCTTCATAGCTTTCCAAGCCTTGCCAACTTCTGTCACAGGTTTGTGTTCGGGTTCTCTTATACAACATGGCCCTTGATTCAAGTCACCAAGGGAGGAGCGAAACAAAATTTATTTTGGTTGCAACCCCAACAAAAGGTGTTGGCTTGTTGGGGCCTGACCTAGGTTTAGAGGTGATTTAGCCAAACAAATCCCAGTACTACTAGCCCTTTCGGCAACAGTCCGTGGAGCGTAGATTGAGGTCTCACTCGAAGTAGTATGGGAGGGTGCTAGAACCAGGTTTCCACACCCTGGAGATGTTTGATGAGTTCGAGTGGTCCACTATTCGAACCTACGTGCACGTCGCTATGCGCACTTACCTGTACCTCGCAACTTGAGATGTTGCCTTCGCGTAGCCCTACTCGAGTCCTGAACGTTATTATTACCCAAGTCCTTAATAGTAATCCACTGTTAGTAGACTAACTTAGCCTACTTATATGCGTTAAGTTACACTTAGCAATATAAATCATTCATACAAGTGCGCACAGTAAATAAATAGTATAATTGCAATTTATATAAAAAAGGTAATAACCCAAGAACGTATACACGGAGTTAAGATAAAACTTCTCTTTATTATTATCTTCCTCGGTTATAGACCCGATTCTGCCCTGTGCACTCAGCTGCAGGGGTCTGCGCACTCAGCTGCAGACTATTAGGCCTCTGCACACTCAGTTGCAGAACCTTCTCCTACTCTACAACCCAAGACACACTTTACACTTACTTTGTGCTTCTACTTCGCTATCTATTATTTCCCCTCTTTTACACTTAGAGGCTCACTCTATTTATAGAATCCCATGGTCGACAGAGCATGGGTAGGCTGACAATACATTACAAAACTATGGTGGACAACCCTATGACACTAACATACTTTCGTGCCCACAATTTGTACGGCTTTACAACATCATTCAGTCAAAAAATGGACTTTGATCCCCAAAACCTGCCTAGGGGGATTCCATGCCCAATAGGTCCCCAACAAAAACATTGTGACTCATCCTCGAGTTACTCTATTGGCACAATGATCTTGGCACGTAGTTACTCCAACTGTCCTCGAACTGTGCTGATGTCGACAGCACACTGAGCCGCTGCTTGCCGAATCTATTTCATCCTCTGTTCTTAGACCTCCATGTCTGGGGTTCTTCTCTGGATTAACGTGCGCATCGCCTGTATGTGTGTGAGCTTTCCTTTGATGTTTTCCATGATAGTGAAAGCCTCGTTGATCCACAACTGGACACAAGCTTTGAGAACTACCTCCTTATGTCATGTTGCATCCACCTGCTCCTTTAGTGCCTTAGCTTGTTGCATCCTCACAAGCCACTGAGTGAGGACTACCATCTGTGTAGTTCCTCAGGCACTGTTGTATGGCTGCTAGAGTTCTCACGCCTCTGTCTCTAGGCGCTGGATGTTTGGGTCCTCCTGCAGAGTTGTGAGGACCTCAAGTGCTTGCTCTAACAAAGTGGTACAGTCTTGTAGTGCACTTCCCATTTCTTCCAATCCCGCTGCGATAGTTCTAGCGCACTGTTCTTGAACCTCCAGGGGAGTGGAAGGTTGCACCTTTAACCGTAGCTCGGCAATCTGAAGATTCAGCTCCAACTGAACCTTGCTCATTTCTTCTCTAGCCTCATGGACTATGCTTGCCAACCAATGGATACACACCTCTACTGGTAGTTCTACTGGGATGGTTAGCTCCAAGACACGTTGGCAAGCATTGTCTGCCACCTGCACCAACTATTGATTATGCGACACCAATTCATCATGCTGCAAGCTGAGCTATTTCATGTTTATCTTTTTCTCGCTGAGAACTTGGATCGTGCAGCTCTCCCTAGTGCACATCTCTTCTGTTATCCCATCTTGTAGTAGATACAGTGTCTCACGTGGAAGGGCAGCCAGATTAAGGCCAAGGCCTTTCATCATGTTGACCAAAAATCTATCGGTCTCATTCACTGCTACTAGGGCCCCTTCTAACAACACTATCTTGTTTTCCATCCATGGCTGTTGTACCTACTCTGCTGTCGAGGATCTTACTGTGAGGTGGGTGGAAAGGGTACCCACCTGACATGGACGTACGTGTAACTACTGCAACTGCGTTCTGAGGGCCCCCAACATAGTCTAGTGCTCCTGCATAAAATCCTGAAGCGCATCATTTGTGGCATCACGAACTATCTCGTTGATGTCATGGAGATCACCTTCAGTTAAGGTGATCGGCTCAATGGCCAACTTTGAGGCCTCAAAATTTTTCCTTGGTCCTCCTCTTTCTATTGTGTGTGAGTGCTTTAACTGTGTGGATTTGGTCCTTAGGTCTATGCTCCCTTCTGCTGCTTCTACTTCCTCTACCTCCTACCCGTGTGAGGATGTTTCTTGGCCCTCTTATACCTTCGTGATTGCTGCCTCTGCCACCTATGCTACTACTATTGTTGTGGCCTTCTTCTGCTCAACGACTTTCTGTGTTGCTTCACACGCTACCGTTACCTCAGCTGTTGATGTTTCCTTCTGCCTTTTCTCAGCCAATTGTGTGACGCGTAGCTTAGCATCGTCCTTCTTCTTTTGTGCTGCCTCCTTCTCAATTTCTACAATATGTGGGCATGCCATTCCAGAGGCCATGTCTCTAAGACAGTAAAAATGGCATCGTTAGTGGCTACAAAAGGTAGCTTCGTCAACTGCTTCATCAGATCCTTATGCACCCTGATAAAAATGTTATGCATATCAGCTTTAAAGTCTACAAAAATCTGTGGACTATTGTACAATGTGGGCAATAGGTGCAGCCTCCTATTGATCCACATCCGGATGTTCATCTCCATGAGCAACTATAAGATCTTGCTGTTGCGTATTCTTTTTGCATCCTTCCTAGCCTAGAGGAAAGCATACTTCGCGGCCTCTAGTAAATCTTTGTCAATTGGGGGGAATTGACTGTCCTCGAGTAGTTCCCCCACTACGAGCAATATGGATAACAACAACCATGCATAGTGGAAGTTTTTACCATGCTCTTGGGCTTCGCGAAAATTTTTCAAAAATTCCTCGCAAAGGAATTAAGACCAATTGAACTGGACCCCCTCCGCGCACTGCTTGGCCAATTCGACCACCGACGTTGGTCCCTCATTGGCGTGACACTTCCTCATAACTTTGCCAGCTAGGATTTGGATTGCTACGCATACCCCTTTGTCCTTGATGGTGGAGATGGCATAGCCCCTCTTCTTCTTCTCCAACTTGTATTTCATCTTCATGGCTCTACAAGGGCCAAATCACTGCCTTTTCCTTCGGTTATGGTCATGGGGTCCTTTCCTTTGTAGGGTAGCTGAGAAATGCGGTGAATGAGGTCTACCATGATATGGATAGGCTCCTCTAGCCATAGATACCCATCATGCACTAGGCAAAGTAGCTACCTAATGATGAAAATGGTTATGGGCATGCAGTGGAAATGCGGCACCCATAATAAGTTCAGTAGCCCGACCTTTTCCACACCGTGTAGCCACTTATGTGGCTCTAATGTTGTCACCACTTCCGCAGTGTTCTGCTTCATGAGGTTCTCAGTCTCTAGGCGAGGGAACTTGTCACAGTCAATGAGATCCCAATATTCGAACTTCATGGTTGGAACGTGGCCCAAGTGCATGCCTTTCAAACACAATTCTGTCTGGGAGGAGTAGGGTCTGGAGTGAACTCTTGGTTTCATCCAGGTTCTTCGGCACTTTGGTCTTCCCTTTCTGTGGAGGGACATATGTGGGCAGTTTTGTTACAGAGCATGTAGGTTGAATATCCTCCTCCATGCCTTTGTCTTCTTCCTCTGCGATGATCAGGGCCTACAAACCTTCTTCCTCCTCATCTGTTTCTATCATGACAACTTTCCTCTTTTCTGCCATTGATAGTTTGCTACGCAACGGGTTCCTTAGGGACACACGTAATGGAGCCATTGCATGTTTATCCTTCTTGGGTCTTGGCATAAATGGTGATTTGGTGATCTCTGCGACAACCCCAACACCTTCTGGAACATCTTCCAGCATTAGGGTTTGTGCAGACTCACTAGTGGTTACCTCTTTAATTCCCAAACCATCCTTAGTTGCGGTCACCATATCTAGGGTATATTCTGTCACTCACAAACTCAAGGGCTCAATTATCACTTGGCTCTAAATGCTCAGTGCTCTGCTTAATTGCTCAATTCTCAAATGACCAAGTGTTGTTTTCTGGGAAGCCCTTTGTGTTTTATAGCACCTTTTGAATTTGAATTTGACCATTCCCCCCAGTTGCCATCCATTAATGATTTCTTGGCAGCAGATTTTCCCAAATCTTTCCCATAAATCGTGTCTTAAATGCCCGCCGCCTGCTCCATTTGGCCTCAAGTCAATCATCCCATCATGAACAGTGACTTCAACGGTCACTTTCTGGCCAATCCACATGGCAGCGCAGTCCCCTGTGCGTGGTTGTGGACCTTGTGACTCTCTGCTTCTGCACTCATCTCCAACATCGCGCAACTCCCGAGAAGGATATTTTATAGTCCTGTGCTCCCTTACAAATGCCTACAACACTAAGACTATCCTTCCCTCAGAGAGTTAGGTGGTTGCACCACCCATGTGGGGCTTCATCACGTCCTTGACCATGGTTCGCGGAGAATCCCCACCTTCCATTGTTGTGATCAGCATCACACACTTTATTACTTGGAACGCACTACCTTGGTCACTATGTTTGGCGATATGTGGTCCAAGCCAGGGCATCGGACTAACCAATTCATGACGATGGTGCTCAAACTTGTCAGTATGATCATACGCACCTTTCCTTACCATCCTAAGTTCTTCGACGAAAAATGATTCCTTTATCTCATCCTCTAGCTTCTTGACCTCCGTGTCCATGATAGTGCTTTTATTCCTTAATCATACTGTTTCTTTTCAAGTTCGCAGAGTCTAATGTTTCCTCATCGGATTTCTCACGGTTGTGTGATTCCTTCATTCCAAGCTTCGCGGACCATTGTATCTACAGGCGTTTCTATGCACGGACTAGGCTTCACATGCTCCATAGGGATTACAACGCCTGATTCATACTTTAGCTTTGGAGGTGCTTATATGGTTAGGGTTTTGCACATGGTCCTATAAGCCCATAGAACCACTTGTTCCTAGTCAGTGCGTCTCACATGGTGGAACATGTTCAACACTTCACGCACCTTGTCAAAGGCTTCCCTGTGGATAATCTTTGGCGCGCTTGGTCTTATCATACTTCGTCGTTCAGACCCTCGTCTTTCCCACTCCTACTTGTTGTTCCTATTTACTATTGTGAGGACAATGTGTGTTCGTGTAGGTTTTGTACCATACGCATGTACCTATCTAGAGAGGTGGGTGCGCAAGCTATTTCATCCATCATACCTGACTTCCATCCATAGCTAAGGCATTCCAAACCGTATTAGCATCACCCTTTTGCATTCGCATGAGTCCTCAAAATGTTGCTAGCGCGTACCCCACCACCTTGCGGGCGTAGCGCATAGTGCCCATTTGAGAGCATCGAACCGCTATTGTTCTGGCACCTCGCTTTCAAATTTGTTCAGGAATTCATCCATTGCTATCAACCTGTCATACATAGGCAGATCCCTTACCTCTGTTTTCATGCAGCGCAGTGATATTACCATCATGTTGCAATGGAGCGTGGTTAGCTCATATAACTGGTTCTGCCATCGTTCTATTTCTTGATTTGAATATGATGTGTAGGAGCTTTTGTGATCCCACGAAATCCTACCATCCACTGTAGGATTCACCCAATCATGTTCCCAAGTGGTTATCTTGTAGATACAGTCTAGATCGTCATCACTCTCGTCATCGCGCACTGGTTATGTGTAACGCAATTATTCTGCAGGGTCTAAAGGTACCACTACGCATGGTGAATTTTTCTCAAAAATCATCTTGCGTTTCTTTAGATATATCACTCCATTCATGTCAGTGGCCCAATATATTCCTAGTAGCGTGGGATAGGGATTGTTTTCATCGACAATCTCTATCACGTTGAAATCTGCAAGCACGCTCGCACATTTGATATCTACCATTATTTGCTGCAATCTTCCCATCGGTAGGATCTTTTGCTAGTTCACCATTCATAATTGAATAGGAGACCATTGCAACGTGGGGTTGCCCATGCGCTCCCATGTCTACTTTGGCAATATGTTCATGTCCAATCCTAAATCCAGAATCACTTGATCCATTTCATATTCCCCAATTTGCGTAGTCAATCTAATCTCCCTTCCTATTCGCGTTGTGTGCTTCCTGAGCTTCTGGACCGTGCACGGTTCTCCTAGCTCAATGAACCTAGTGATGAGTTCTTGCAGTCCCTTCACAACCTCGCTGTAGCGTAGTAGCTTCATGCATGTCTCCAGAAAAGTAGTAAGCATTTATGGGTCCATCTCTGGTTCTAGTTTGTCTTTACTACCTGAAGTGGAGGCCTCCATGAAGCTCTTCTTAGATTCCATGAATGTCTTCTTCGCGCGCTCCAAATTGAACTCTCGTTCCTTTGCAGGAGCCTTGCTAACCCAAGCACTCTTCGGGTTGCTTGCCCTTGTCATCTCCTATCATGATACTGCTTCGGAGCATGATATTTACTTTCAGGTCCTCTTTGCATGGCTCAAACCTCATCATTTACAGGTTCTGAGTCGGTGGGGGTTGGAGTGTTCCTTTATTGCACAACCTCGCTATCAGTGTGGGGCAATCCTCTATCTCGTGATCAAACTAGGTACAATATAAACATGATTCTCTTGTTAGATTTCTACAATGGAGTGCATAATGCCCTGGCCCTTTGCAATTGTAACAAATTAGATGTCTGTGATCCCTTCCTAGTCCCATTCCACCTCGACCTAGTCCTTGTCCCTGAAATCCAGTGCATGCCATCCCTCCATTTTGATCGAGGGCTCGTATTTCAGTCTAAACCCTGTAGGTAGGAATCTGATCCATCATCAGTTCATAACTTCTACAGGTATGCTCATCATGGCCTACTGACCTGCAAAAAATTACAGAATAACTACTGGGACATTTGCGTATATTTCTATCATAGGTGACAGTTATCTGTAGCATGATTCCCCCCTATCTGACAAATCGCACACCATAGTGCAGGCATCGAGCTTGGTCCTGCTTGTGCCTCTAGTCTCAATGGCATTAGCCATCCTCCCTCCAGGTAGTTCATGAAGACTAGACAATGCTCCTTGTCATGTCCCTAGACTTTGCACTTTATGCACTATACCTCCTTGCGTGCCTCTGGGTGAGTTGTCCGATCTTGTTTCAAAATTTGCATCTCCAGACACAATTTTTTCAACTGCGCATGGATATGTTGGACTCCTAGGCTAGGATCTTGTATTGGGGTTTCGTTCAGTCTCATTGTGATCTCCAAAGCTTTGGCCTGGGTGGATAACTTCTGTTGTGACAGCATTATCCTTAGCTGCGGCGTTAGTGATGCTACAAACCATGCACATTGCTTCGCATTTGTCAAGGTCATGTTGGCTTCATGAATCATACCCTTTAGTCTCTGATCTAGCTCCAAGGGGGTCTCATCTGGAAGCATCGCGATTTCCTTAAACCCGATAATCGACTGTTTCTTCGATTTTGGCCTGCTAAATTCTCTGTTCATTGCAGCTTGGATATTTGCGATCCCTGTGTTTCGATTATCATTGGAATGCTTAATGTACCACGTGTTTAGTCAATTTAGTGTTATCTAAATTGCTAGTATTAATTGTCAACCCGGGGCTCGTAAGCTGATGAAGTGTGGTGCACTATATGTGCTTAGTTAACCTCTTTCTTACT
>APFE031690075.1:121360-144597 GCA_000404065.3 Pinus taeda
AAATTAGAAATATGTTATTTTTATGATTTTTATAAAAATTAAAATTTCTATTTCTTCTATATGATTTTAAGAAATTGTTGTTACCAATTTGATCCTAATTAGATAATGGTTTTCTTGATCAATTTCGCTTTCTGCCTCCTCTCATATTTTCATGATTGAAAATCTCCCCCTTGAATTTTCTTGCTTGCCCTGTATTAAGTTGGTTGTTATAGTAATCATGATAACTTGTAAAAATTATTGCATTAATTGAAGATTTGAAATTCTAATCTTAAATCAATTTTTGCGTAAGAAATACTCTAACTATAAGTTAGAATTATCCTTGTAATAACCATTATTATCAATATAATTACAAAAAGTAAAAATAAAAATAAAAATACAATAAAATAAAATAAAAGAAATATGAATTAATTAAAATACAAAATACAAATTAAATAAGGTATAATTATGAATTTATGCTTCTGTGATCCATATTATGAATATGGAGAGATCTTTTGGTAAAGATCACATAAAAAAAATTAGTCAATGTGTTTCTAACCATAAGTATGGTTCATCGTGAGTACAAGATGAAGAACTAGATCTTGACATCAAATTAAATAGATGAAGAAAAACATTTTCTAGTGGTTAGAATATAACAACAACTTTTGACTAAAGAATTATTATTTATTAAAAATAAAGTTATAATATAAAGATAAGTAATGAAGCAAACTTAAAAATAACATAACATGCAATAATAGAATAAAAATATTAAAAATAAAATAAAGAAATATCTAAAATTTCAATTTTAAAAAAGAATAAAAGGAAGAATAATAGTAGTAAATAAATAAATAAATAAATAAACAAAGAAAATAAATGAATGGAGATGAAAATGAAAATAAAATATTTTTAATCAAATAAGAATATAAAAATTTTAAATTCTAAGAGCTTGACAAGACAAGACAGGGATCCAATGCCTACGAATATTCCAACCATAAACTTTATTCAGATTTTAAGGCTTTCTTTCAATTTCTATGGCCTCCCTAAACTTACGGTGATGAAAATGTTCAATCCTTGCAATGACCATCACCTGTTCAATGCATATGTGGTGTTTTGTCTTTTACACATGTTCTGCCAAAGCTGAGGAGCGGGAACTCCCATGTTTGATGTCACTTGCATGCTCATGAATTCTCTGATTTATTGAGTGACCAATTTCACCAATGTATGAAGTCCCATAGTAGCATGGGATGACGTAAACACATTTCCCAACTTTAGGTCCACAAGGTCCTTCGCAGATCCTATGGAGCTTTGAATAGTGTTTATGGGCCTAAATGTCAAAGGAACCTTATGCTTCGTCAGGATCCTTGCAATCTTGTCTATAGTACCTTGGATAAATTGGAAGATGTACCCTTGAGAACTGATCCTTGAGATCTCTCTTAATCATAGGACCTTTTTTAGCCTTAAGGAAATCTCTAAGACACTAGTGCCTACTGTTAGCATTATGACATAGGTGTTGTCCTTGATGGCAACTCACTCATATGACAGATCACAGTTCAACAGGCTAATAACACAAAGTTTAGATTAGAATGAAGAAAGAGAGATATACATAGGTTCACCATTGGCCAAGTTGTGTATACACGTGGGTTCACTATATACAAGTTGCGTATATATACACACACACTTTCACAGAATGCAAGGTGCGTATTTCTTGGAAAACTAAGTTTTGGCCCAAGGTATTTAGTCCATGGTATTTTGATCCATGGTATTAATCCGAGGTATCTGGTCCGAGGCATTGACCACAGGTATTGGGTCCAAGGTATTGAATGTAAGTGGTTTTGGTCCATGGTATTGATTGAGGCCTAAGACTATGAAAGGAGGGGAAGATCATTAGGCCAAGGTACTCAAGCATTGAATATCTGATGATGAGCAAGATCTAGTATATAGGTTATTGGGTTATGGTGCATAGCTAGATTTGAACCAAGGATGAACCTTACCACTTGATGAAGGATAAGATCTAATGATGGGTCAAGATATTAAGGCTTGAAGTGAAGTACCTTTATGTAGTTTTGATAATTTATCTGAATAACTGACATATGTCATAGTCTGTAAATATGATGATTTGGGTATAACTGAAGTCTGAAATTGTTGTAATGTTTAAGTTATCATTTATAGATTTGTACGTAGGTTCACTTTAGAAAAGGCACGTATACACGTTGGTTCTGCATAACAAAACAATGTATACATCTTAAATTTGATTTGCAGATCTGTATGCAGGTTCGCCTTGAGAAAAGAGCATATGCACGCAGGTTCGACACATGGAAGTAGTGTATACCTCATAAAATATGTTCTAGCTACTTTTGTTTGCTGTTGCAGTGTTCCGAGTTTTGGCTTGGGTTCTGGTTACTGTATTCTGAAATATCAGACTGAAGGATTGATTCAGTTATGATTGGTGCAAAGGAAATTCATTGATGCATATATATTTAATGATTGAATGATGTTATTGATTGATCCAGTCTGAAAATTTATGAAACGTGGTCCCTAAAAGCAAAGAGAAGGTTGTAGCCTTGTGTAGGTCGACATCTATGTACTAGTAAACATATCAACTAGTACAAGACCTAGGGGGTTGTAGTTCCCTTCTAGGAGAAGCTGAAGAATGAGAGAAGGTTGTAGCCTTATGCAGGTAGAAGCCTGTGTAGTGGTATACGAATGTACTAATACAAAAATTGTAAAAAGAAGTTTCTTATTAAAAAGAAGATAGAGACGATTGTAGCAGGTGGTTTTCACCCACATTGGGTTTCCACCTTATATCTTGTGTTCATATGTGTGATTGTCTATTATGTTTTTCTCTGTACCTGGTTACTGTTTATATGGTTCTAATGTACTGATTAAAGATCAACATATGATGAATTAATTGAATTATAAGTTTGTAGTATTTACGCTAGTTGCCTTAAAACACAGTTGCGTATACACGCGAGTTCCATTAACTGAAGTAGCGTATATGAATCTGATTATGGAAATGAAAAATTATTGACTTGCTAACACCGATTCACCCCCCTGCCCTCTCAGTATTATTTCCAACAATTGGTATCAAAGCAGGTCCTTTAGAAGAAGCTTGATCGCTTGAAGGAAGATCCATCATCATGAGTAATCAAGAAAGAGAGGGATCCAACAGACCACCAATCTTTAATGGAAGCAACTTCGTTTATTGGAAGGTAAGAACCACAACCTATCTTCAATCTCCTGGAACAGATTTCTAGGAAATCATGGAAGGAGGATATACATTTCCATCAACAATTCCTATAGACGCAGTAGGTAAAAAGCAATATGAAACCAATGCCAAGGCTGTCAATACATTATTGGGAAGTCTATCACAATCAGAATTTGTCAAAGTTATGCAGTTCAAATCCGCTAAAGAAATATGGGACAAAATCACTCTAAGCTATGAAGGAGACCCTCATGTAAAACATGAAAAATTGCAAACTCTCAGAATTCAATATGAAACTCTCAAAATGCACAATGATGAAAGTATAGCTAGTTACTTCTTACATATAGATGAGATTGTTAATTATATGAAGAATTTGGGTGAAGACATAAAAGAAGTTACATTAGTTGAAAAGGTTTTAACATCCTTGTCTGCTAAGTTTGAATCAAAAGTACCTGCCATAGAAGAAAACTAGGATCTTCAGACAATTATTGTGACACAACTGCACGAAATCTTAACTGCTTTCAAGATGAGAAAAGGAGGTCCATCAGATATGAGAGAAGCCGCATTTAAAGCTTCAGGTAGAGAAGAATTCAATGAATCGGGACATATTTCAAAAGGAGAGGAAGAAGCAAACTTTTTCAAGAACCTTCAATGGGGTTCTGGAAGATTCAGAGGTAAACTACCTTCGAAATGTTTTTCTTGTGGAAGAGTTGGTCAATATGCTACCGAATGTCCTCATAAAGATAAGCTTG
Source organism: Pinus taeda (assembly GCA_000404065.3). Taxonomy (NCBI): domain Eukaryota; kingdom Viridiplantae; phylum Streptophyta; class Pinopsida; order Pinales; family Pinaceae; genus Pinus; species Pinus taeda. The sequence continues at coordinate 125,291 of APFE031690075.1, forward strand.
ATAAAGGTAAGGAATCGAAAAAATCGAATAAAAAACAAAGTGCATGTAAGAAGAGCTATTATACACATGAAGACAGTGATGGTTTATCAATCAGTGATGAAGATGAAAATAGTAATCACTATAGACTTCTGATGGCTTTTGAAGATGACGATTTCTTGGATGCTTTAGATGAAGATGACCTTTATGATGAAATCTCTAAACTCAAAATATATTTAGAAGAAAAGAATATGATTACAGATACTTTGATATTCAAACTTGCTGAAAGAGAAAAACACAATGAAAAACTAGAATGTGAAATTGTGGGTCTAAGAGAGGATATTGAGAAAACAAAAGCTCTCAATCTTAGATTTACTAAAGGATCAGAAACCTTAAATGAATTTGACAAAAGATCTCAATCTTATATTTGCTAAAGGATCAGAAAACTTAAATGAAATTGTCAAAGTGCAACATTCTCCTCTAATAAAGACAGGTCTTGGATATACTGAAGAAGCATCTCAAGCACAAAAGTCGTCAACCTCCACTAAAAGCTATCTTGATGCAGCAAAGGGAAATGAAAAAATTGACAATCATCAACAAAGGCATAAAGCAGAATACCAGGTAAATTAGGCTTAATTTACTTCAAGGATGAACAAAAGCTACAACCAACCTAAGGTAAATCATATTCAATCTGTTTCAAGAATGAATATCAATAAAACCACAATCACCAGGTCACTAGATTTGATAATTGTAGGAACTTCTTTGATGGCCAATGTTTTTCATGTCATAAATTTGGACAAAAAGATGCTCAACGTGTTGCTTACAAGACCATCATGAATAGAGAGGCACGAAATCAAAGGAATGTGATAGGGATCATGAAATGAACATACAATAACTTTTCTCTTCTTGAAAATGAAATAGAATTCTCTATCTACAACAACTTCAGTCATGAAGAATCTGAATGCAGGAGTAAATTTCAGCAAACATCTCAGAAGGAGAAAAATCCATTAAGTCCCAAAATATGGAGAAAGAAAAATCGCAAATGGAAATATGTGTTATAGCCTTGTATGCAGAAGGACAAGAAAATCAGTGGTACATCGATAGTGGATGCTCAAAATACATGATAGCTGACAAAAAATCTTTAGTCATAGAATGCCTTAGAAATGGAAAAGAAGGTCTCATTTGGAAATGACACTCCTGTTGTCATAAAAGGTAGAGGCTTTGTTCTCTTAAAAGAAAAATTTAATGTTGGGAATGTTATGTATGTTGATGGTCTAAAGCATAACTTATTGAGTGTTAGTAAAATGTTTGATGAAGGAAATAAAATAGTATTTCGTTCAAATGGGTGTGTTGTTAGTGAGCTTGATACAGGAGAAACTGTGATCAAATGTATAAGAAATCCAAACAACTTATACATACTCAAGGGAGGACAACAATAGTGCTATCTAAGAAAATATTATCAACATTGGCTATGGCACAAAAGATTGGGGCATCTAAGCTTCTCTCAAATAAGAAAATCATGCAGATTCTAGGTTGTTACGGATCTTCCTGAAATCAACATTACAGAAAATACAATATGCAAATCATGCCAATTTGATAAGAAAACCAGATCGCACTTCCCTAAAAAGGAAGGATTAACTAGTAAGCCTTTTGAACCTGTTCATGTTGATTTATGTGGACCATCAAGGAAAAAGTCACGTCATGGAGAAGAATACTTTATATTGTTCATGGATGATTTTTCCATAGTGTGTTGGTTAGGACTTCTAAAGCATAAATATGAAGCATTTGAAAAATTCAAAGCCTTCAAAGCTTTGGTTGAAAATGAATTAGATCACAAAATCAAATGCCTTAGACCTGATCAAGGAGGGGAATTTACCTCGGATGAATTCTTTGACTTTTGTGAAGAACATGGAATAAAAAGGAAATTCTCCAATGCAAGGACTCCTCAGCAAAATGGAGTAGCAGAAAGGATGAACAGAACTGTTCAACAAATGGCTTGTGCTATGCTAGATGAGTCTAGAACTCCTACAACCTTTTGGGGTGAATCTGCATTCATTGTCATCACTATTCTCAATCAAGCAAATGTTCAGGTAATGATCCATGAGGATCTCGAGACACTAAGAGGATGGATAAGGCTCGAAATTCAAAATGGTAGAAAGGAGAATTTTGTGGCATCAGTTGAGAGGGCTCGTATTTCTGATCGTGGTGGCATGAACGGTTCATCAATCCGAGCTCGTATGCAAAAGACAGATCTCTTCAAAGTTTGGTATAGCAGGGGAGAAATGGGGCCCACAGTGCACCACATGGCATCCTAGTCAGCACATGGGACCCACATGGCAGCTTGACACATGACATCCCTCCAGTGGCCTTCTAAACCTACACATGGAACAAAAATCATTTTTGGGTTAAAAACCATATAACAAAAATGGTTTAATATAGTTATCAAAATAACTATATAAACCATATGAAACCAAATAGATTTATATATTAACTAAAGATGAAAAAAATAGTTTATATATATATATTATATATATATATATATATATAATAATATATAATATATATATATATCAAAACCCAAAATCTCAGGCCATATAAACATATTGGCATGAATTATTATGGTAAAACAAAATTATTAATCCAACCGTTTTATATAACAAAACTATATACCAACTCATAAATGGACCACCGTATATATGTATCTCAAGCATGGATTTTATAAATAGCATGGCATATGTTATGGGTTCCACTTATTGCACCAACATATCCATAACCTTGGCATATGGAATGGGCACGGGATGCAGGTAGGTGGCTACATATGTGGTCTCGCCACCCAATCACCGACCCATCAAACAACGTAGATACAAAAAATTTCAAAACATGGGCCACCCCAAGTTTGGTTAAAAATATATAAACCATTATATGTGTGTGTGTGTGTGTGTGTGTGTGTGTTTTGGGAAGTGCGCATGGTAAAGGTTGGTTCAATCAAACCGATATATGGTAAAATTAGAGGGGGGCGGGATTTGACCTCCTGACCTCCCTCAACCAATTTCTAAGTTTTACCATTACACCAAACTGATTACTTGGGGAATTCGCCCAGAAAATTATATAAACGCAGTGTTTTACCTAGAGCAAGAAGGAGATTAGCAGGCACGTTTTTCAAGGCAAGGAGAACTGAATTTTTGAAGAGGGTGGTTTTGGTCCAGTATCAGAATTGGGCAAGTTTTATATCAATTTTTCACCTCTTACCGATGGGAATCCAATGGTGGTGTTAGTGTTTGTAGCAGAGCTCTCGAATTTTCGGGCATTTTCAACATGGAGGTATAATGCTCCATTTTTGTAACTGATGAATGTAACTTCTTTTGATGCCATTTTTAATGAATGAAGGCCTCCCCATTCATTGAGCAGGGCCCAGAGATGCAGTCCAGGAGGGACGAACTCTGTTATCAAGTTCTTGTCTTCTTTTATTTTTATGCTCTTCTTCTTCTTTCTCTCACATGAGCACATTTAAGGTTTCTCTTTGGTTAAGCTACAAATTGTATATGTAATTCTTTTAATGCATATATAAAAAAATATAACCTGGATCAGGTAAACAACACTCAAACTCCACATGAACTTTGGTATGGTAAGACTCCTACTATAAAATACTTCAAAGTTTTTGGAAGCAAATGTTACATCAAAAGGACTGATGAAAAACTTGGTGAGTTTGAACCCAGAGCAGATGAAGGTATTCTCCTTGGTTACTCTTCCTTAAATAAAGGATATAAATGTTATAATAAAAGACTTGGGAAAATTATTGAAAGTATTGATGTTGTGGTTGATGAAGCATGCAAAAATCCAAAACAAATAAAAACTAAAGATTATGAAGAAGATGAGGATTATCCTCCCACATCAAATCAGACTAATTCTAAATAAGAAACCAATGAAGCACCAGAAGAAGGGATAACAGTAGAAGAAAAGACTCCATTTAGGTATGTTTAGAAAAATCATCTAGAGACTCAAATTTTGGGACAAAAAGAGGCAGTAGTGTACACAAGAAGAACTATCACAGAAGCGTCAAGATATATAGCATTAGTATCCTCCACTGAACCTAAAAATGTACATGAAGCATGCAAAGATGAATGTTGGGTCAAGGCCATGAATGAAGAACTTGACCAAATTGAAAAGAATAATACTTGGGAATTAGTTCCTAGACCTCATGATAAGAATATCATAGGAACTAAATGGATATTCGAAAACAAGTTGAATGAAAATGGAGAAGTTATTAGAAACAAGGTCAAACTTGTTTGTAAAGGATATGCTCAACAAGAAGGTATAGATTTTGAAGAAACTTTTGCACCTGTTGCTAGACTTGAATCCACAAGAATGTTCCTTGCTCTTTCTAGTTTTCAGAAATTCAAAGTATACCAAATGGATGTAAAATCTTCCTTTCTTAATGGATACTTAGAAGAAGAAGTCTATATTGAGTAAACATACAGGTTCATTCTTGGAAATGATGCAAAACTTGCATGCAGACTCAGAAAGGCTCTCTATGGTCTAAAACAAGCTCCAAAGGCCCGGTATTACTGTCTGGACAAATATCTTCACCAACAAGTTTTTTCAAAGGGATCAGCTGATGGCAATCTATATACAAATATTGAGAATAATAAATTACTAATACTTTTTGTGTATGATGATGATATCATTTTTGGTAGCTATGAGGAAGCCATGAGTCAGAATTTTACTTCAGTAATGCATTAAAAATTTGAAATGTCCCTGCTTGCTGAGCTTACATATTTTCTTGATCTACAAGTACAACAAAATAAAGATGGTATTTTTCAGCCACAAACCAAATATCTCAAACAAATCTTGAAAAAATATGGCATGGAAGATTCTAAACCAATATGTACCCCAATGGTAACAAGATGTAGTCTCAGCTCAAATGATGAATCAACAACAGTACATCAACGAACTTATAGATACATGATTGGCAGTATGCTTTATCTAACAAGTACCCAACCAGACTTCATGCATGTAATAGGAATAGTTGGAAGATTCCAAGAAAATCCAAAGGAACCACACCTTCAAGTAGTCAAAAGGATTTTCAAATATCTTTAAGGAACACGGAATTTTGGTTTATGGTATCCTAGATATACAGATCTTACACTTCATGCATATACAAATGCAGATTAGGTAGGAGGTGTTGATGACAGAAAAAGCACTAGTGGTGTTGCATTCTGTATGGGTTCTAGATTAGCGTCTTCGTTCAGTAAGAAACAAAGTTCAATTGCATTATCTACAGCTGAAGCAGAATATGTGGTTGCTGCATATTGTTGCACACAACTCGTTTGGATGATGTAAACACTGCAAGACATTCAGATCACATGTACTCCACCCATCTCCATTCTATGTGAAAATACAAGTGCCATCAATATTTAAAACAATCCAGTCATGCATTCCAAGACCAAGCACATACCCATCAAATATCATTTTCTACATGAACAAGTGCTTGAACAAAAGGTCAAATTTGAGTATGTTCCCTCCAAAGAATAGGTTGTTGATATCTTCACCAAACCATTACCCAGAGAGAAATTTGAATATCTTAGATAGAAGCTGGAAGTAGTTGATGCATCATCCTACTGTTAAAACCTATTTTTTTAAGAGAAAGGTGGTTATACGCGAGTTTCATGAAGCGTAGTCGTGTACATACGTTGGTTTCCATGGATACAATTGCGTATATGTTGGTTTGAAGAAAATAAGTGGTACAGACTCAGGAAGAAAGGGGTCTGATATGGTTCAGTGAATTATTTGCTCTACTTGATGATGGTTACAATCTGTGGATGACATGTGGAAATATGTTGGCACTCATAAGTTGTTGATAACTTGATGTATATCTGATTGATAATGATAACTTGATAAGTCTTCTATTATATGAAATGATCAGATCTGACAGTGATCATCTAGCACAGATTTAGGGGGAGCATATGCTTCTAATAATGCATTGTGAGCATTATCTTTGAAGATCTTGGTACAGATTCACACAATTGTTTTTTATTCAGGTGGAATAGGTTCAGGGGGAGAACATGGTTGCTGGTCTAGATGCTAATTAACAGACGTTGCTAATGATAGTTGTTGATGATTGTCATGGTCTTGTTTAAAATATTTGGTCTCTGTTATATATGTTATGTATATCTTTTAATGAAAAGGTCATGAAACGACCTAATTTGTTACCCCACTATGCATGGGATGGATATGTAATGTTTCTTGTTTTGATGTGTATTAACAATTGGTATATCCCCTTAGTTGGGTGGATGAGTCAAACTTAGTATATCCCCACTTGGTTGGGAGATGGATGTATGTATGAGTTATTGGTGATACGAAGGTCATTTATGATGTATGAATATAGTCATGTTCTTCTTTTAGACCATATTTTTGTAGACCTTGCTTATATTCAGGGGGAGCATGGACTCGATCATGGAGCTCAATCAACACTCTTCAGCATATCAGAGAATTCACCATGTACTCAGGGCAAGCATAACCCTTTGTCCTTGATGACAAAGGGGGAGAGTGACTCTGGGTTGCCATCAAGTCTAAAGGGTGAGATTGTTGGCATTATTGCACAGGTGTTGTCCTTGATGGAAAACCACTCAGATGACAGATCACAGTTCAGCAGGTTAACATCACAAAGTTTAGATTAGAATGAAGAAAGAGAGGTATACATAGGTTCACCATTGGCCAAGCCGGGTATAGACCTAGTTTCACTATATACAAGTTGCGTGTACATACACACGCACTTTCACAGAATGTAGGCGCGTATATCTTGGAAAACTAATTTTTGGTCCAAGGTATTTGGTCCATGGTATTTTGATCCATGGTATTGGTCCAAGCTATCTTGTGTGAGGTATTGACCCTAGGTATTGTGTCCAAGGTATTGGTCCTAAATGTTTTTGGTCCATGGTACTGATTAAGGCCTAAGACTATAAAAGAAGGGGAAGATCTTTAGGCCAAGGTACTCAAGCATTGAATATCTGATCACTCAAGCATTGAATATATGATCATGAGCAAGATCTAGTGTACAGGTTATTGTGTTATGGTTCATAGCTGGATATGAACCAAGGATGAACCTTAGTGCTTGATGAAGGATAAGATCTAATGATGGACAAGATCTTAAGGCTTGGAGTGAAGTATCTTTATGTGGTTTTGACCATTTATTTGAATAACTGGCACATGTCATAGTCTGTGAACATGATGATCTGGGTATAACTGAAGTCTGGAATTGTTCTAATGTTTAAGTCATCATTTACATATCTATTCATAGGTTCACTTTGGAAAAGGCGCATAGACACATTGGTTCTGTATAACAAAACATCGTTTACATCTTAAATTTGATTTGCAGATCTGTATACAGTTTCACCTTGAGAAAAGAGTGTATGCACATAGGTTCGACACATGGAAGTAGCATATAACTCATGAAATATGTTCTAGTTGCTTCTATTTTTTGGCAGTGTTCTGGGTTCTGGCTTGGGTTTTGGTTACTGTATTCTGAAAGATCATATTGAAGGATTGATTTAGTTGTGATTGGTGTAAAGGGAATTCATTTATGTAGATATATTTGATGATTGAATGATGTTATTAATGGATCCATTCTGAAAATTTATGAAACGTGGTCCCTGAAAGAAAAGAGAAGGTTGTAGCCTTTTGTAGGCCAACACCTACGTACTAGTAAACATATCAGTTAGTACAAGAGCTAGGGGGTTGTAGCTCCCTTCTAGGAGAAGCTGGAGAATGAGAGAAAGTTGTAGCCTTCTGCAGGTAGAAGCCTACGTACTAGTATAAGAATGAACTAGTACAAAAATTGTAAAAGGAAGTTTCTTATTAAAAAGAAGATAGAGACAATTGTAGCAAGTGGTTTTCACCCACATTGGGTTTCCACCTTATATCTTGTGTTCATGTGTGTGATTGTATGTTCTGTTTTTCTCTACACCTAATTACTATTTATATGGTTATGATGCATTGATTAAAGATCAACATATGATGAATTAACTGAATAATAAATTTGCAGGATATACACTAGTTTCCTTAAAACAAATTTGTTTATACACGCAAGTTCCATTAACTAAAGTAGCATATATGAATCTGATTATGGAACTGGAAAATTATTGACTTGGTAATACTGATTCACCCTCCCCCCCTTAGTATTATTTCTAACACCTACTATAACCATTCTCATTAAAAAAATTAATGAGATGGGTTTTCTCATCTTTTAGGTGGTTTTCATCAAAATATCAGAGTGCCCAAGTGGCTAAGGTGTTGAGAACAACTAAGTTTTGAGCATGGAAATGATGTGAATTAGCATGATAATATTTCTTAGTGTGATTTTTCTTCCGAAAAAACTAGTGGGAGAAAGAACCATCATTTCTTTTTGAAATAAGAATGTCGAGGAAAGGTAGGATACCATCGATTTCACATTCCATAGTGAATTTTATAGAACTAGATTGATTATTAAGATGCTTTAAAAAGAGTTCTAACTTTTCCTAGCCATGAAACCAGATGATGGAAGTGTCATCAACAAAATTGTGGCATTACCTATTGCAAATAATACTGAGAGGGGGGTGAATTAGTATTATCAGATCAACACTTTTATTTCCCAAACAAATTTAAATACGCTACTTCAATGAAGTGAACTAGTGTGAACATGCAACTATTATTAGAGAAACTGGTGTATATCTAGAGAACTTGTGATTTAGACAATTTATTATGTGTTTATCTTAAACCAGTACATCAGTCATTTATTAGATAGTGCAGTAAAAGCATAATAAAGCATCACACATAAGAAACACACATGAACACCAAGATTTAAGGTGGAAACCTATTGTGGGTGAAAACCACCTACTACTATCATCTCTGTCTTCTTTTAATAATAATGAAATCTGTTTACAATCTTGTACTGGTGCAGAATCATACCAATATGCAGGCACCCACCTACAGAAGGCTACAACCTTCTCTGATTTTCCAACTTCTACTGGAAGGGAGATGCAACCCCCTAGATTTTGTACAAGCCAATTTGTTTACTAGTATGTAGGAACCAACCTACAAAAGGCTACAACCTTCTTCCTTCCTCCAGGGACCACGTTTCATGAATTTTTAGACTCGATACTCCTTGATCACAACACCATCAAACTAAATCAACGAACATTTAGTTAATCTGAACAATCATATCACTGTCACCAAAACACTGCACTGAACCCAAAGACATGCATCATCATTCAGAACCAGATGTAACCTTAAAAACCATGCATCAGAGTGTATACACTACTTTTCTAAATCCAAACTGCATGTAAACGCTACTTCTGTTAATAAAACCTATGTATACCTTAAAAACTACTGCAAATATAAACTTTGAATCAAGTCTATACCAACCAGAAATATACTGAATATCTACTGTCAACTTACAGAGCTTTACACAGGTAGCGATAGAGATCACTTCTTCTCACTTATACAATCAATCAATCAAATACCAGCCTCCTTATGCATTCAATTTTACATTTAGATCTAATAAGACTTCATTGAAAGATAGCAGTAAAACAAAAAAAATTGATCAGATAGATCAATCAAATCTAGAAAAGAAGCTTTTCTTTTGTACACGCTATTTTGAAGGGTATAACCTGCATGTACACGCACTTTTGAAGAGACGAACTAGTGTACATATCTACAAATGTCAAATCATAACCTTGCTACACATCCGAAATTTAGACAAACCTAGATCATGACATTCAAAGAATAAGATAGGTGTACACAGTCAGATCTATCCCAACCATATCAGATCATCCAATAATAAGTCACTTTAGGTCTCATGATCCTGATCCAGATCCAACATTGAATTCAAGGTGCATAAAGTATTTTATATCAAATAAAAAACATAGCCCCTGCAACATAAAATATACTTCAAATAGAAGTATTCCTTAGAAACCCATACACTTGCACTTTTGCCCTCGTGATCTTCTCCTCCTTATATATCTTTATGCCCTCTGTCAATACCTTGGACCCAAACCACTTACGACCAATACCTTGGACCAAATACCTAGGGTCAATAGCACAGACCAAATACCTTGGACCAAATACCTTGGACCAAATACCTAGGCTCAATACCACGTACCAAATACTTCGGACCAAAACCTAGGTTTTCCAATCATGTACGCACTTTTCCTTCTAAGGGAGTGCGTGTATACATATACACTCTTTTGTTATGTGGAACAACGTGTGTACACTGTTTTGACTATGTGGACCAACGTGTATCAACTTTTTCCTTTACCTTCTTTATTCTGATCAGTAGACCTTAGTTCCATCATCCTGTTCTTCTGTACCATTGCCCTGTAACCTCTAAATATACTTGTTGTACTGTGAGTTTCATTTTACCAAAACTAAATTGACTTGTGAGTGAGTTGCCATTAAGGACAACACTTGTATCATAATGCCAACATTACCATGGGTTCCCCCCTTTCCCCCATAGTGGCTGATATGTTCATGGAGGACTATGAATGTCAGACTTTGGCCTCAACTCTATTCTAGCCTAAGCTATTGAAAAGGTTTGTGGATGACACTTGTGTCATTTGGTCTCATGGTTGGGAAAATTTGGAGCTCTTTTTCAAGCATCTTAACAATCAATATAATTCCATAAACTTCACTATGAAATGTTAAATCAATGGTATCTTACCTTTCCATGATGTTCTTATTTCAAAAAGAGATGATGTTTCTTTCTCCCACTAGGTTTTTCGAAAGAAAAATCACACTAAGCAATATCTTCATGCTAATTTGCATTATTTCCCTACTCAAAATCTAGGTGTTTACAACACCTTAGCCACTTGGGTGTAATGAGTTTCTAATGAAAACCAACTAAAAGATGAGAAATCCCATCTCCCTAATGTCCTTAATAAGGCTTATAGTAGGCACAAATATCTTAGAGATTTCCATACGTCTGAAAGAGGTCCCAAAATTAAGAAAGATATCAAGGATCGGTTTTCATGGGTATATATTCCATCTATCCAAGGCATCATAGACAAGATTGGAAGGATCTTGAAGAAGCATAAGGTTCCTTCGACATTTAGTCCCCTAAACACTATTCGAAGCTCCTTAAGATCTATGAAGGACCCTGTGGAACCCAAAGATAAGAATGGTTTTTATGTCATCCCATGCTCTAGTGGGACTCCATACATTAGTGAAATCGGCCACTCAATAACTCATAAAATTCATGAGCATGCAACCGACATCAAACATGGGAGGTCTTGCTCCTTGGCTTTGGCAGAACATGTGAACAAGACAAAACATCACATCTGCATTGAAGAGGTGAGGGTCATTGCAAGGATTGGTTGTTTTCATCACTGTAAATTTAGGGAGGCCATGGAAATTGAAAGGAGTCCTAACAATTTGGATAAAGATTATGGTTGGAATATTAGTAGGTGTTAGATCCGTTCCTTATCTTCTTAAGCTTTTAGAATTTAGAATTTCTATTTTTTGTTTTTATTAAAAGTATTATATTTTCATTCTTTTCTTTTCTTTATTTATTGATTTATTGGTCAGAGATGAATGACTTACTCAACACAATTGAATCCCCCAAAAAATGATATTTTATTTATTTATTATCATTTTTTATTTTTTATTTTTTAAATTGGAATTTTAGATATTCCTTTATTTCATTTTTATTTATTTATTGCATGTTATGTTATTTTTATTTTCATTATTTATCTATTTTCTTATTATTATTTTTAGTATTTTATTGTTTGAATATTTGAGTTTGACAATTTTATTTTATTTATTAGTTTTAAAGTTTTAATATTTAATTTTGACCATTTGAGTTATTTATATAGGAATTTTCTTTTGATTAAAAATAACAATAATTTAATTCATTATTTACAGCGATTTCCTAACAGTTAGTTTCTTTATACTTTAATTTTATTTTTAATAAATAACAATTCTTTAGTGAAAAAACTTCTTGTATAATTATAGTGACTAGAAAACATTTTCTCTTCATCTATTTATTTTATGCCAAGGTCTATTTCTTCATCTTGCCTTGATGATGAACCACACTTGATAGTTCAAAACGCGTCGACTAACAGTCCCTTAATGTGATTTTTATCGAACGATCTCTCAACATTCAAGATATAATTCATTTAAAAAATTAATAAGTAAAATATAATTAATTAATTTTTAATAAACAAAAATTAAATAAATAAAATATTAATTAAATAAAATATTTAAAAATATTAAACCTACCTCACCTATCCTCTTACATCGCCTCTTACCATTTATTGAAAGAGATTAATACAGTAAAATAAACAAATACTATATACTATCAGTCAAACACGTTGTCCCCCATTAATTTAAATTCACATATGTATGAAAACCTAAAATCATATACTATTGTATAAAAATGCCCATTAAATGCCTTCGTCTGAAACTCAAACAAGACTATTCGTGAACCTTGTTGGTCAAAGAAGGTAAGTTGACCTCCACTCAAGTTCATACCCAAAATAAGCTACATTCATTCGATCGAAATCCTTTGACAATGCAACTTCATCGGGATTAAGTTAACATGTCCTTCCTTGTTAGGATATTCCGACACATTGGAAATGATTAAGTATAACTTGCTCTAGTGTACAGTTAGGTAAAGTGTGTTTCTTTAGTATGTACTTTTCGTAAATTACAATTTGATGATCACGATATGTTCTAGACGTGAAGTGATCCGACGGTCGATTTTCTCCTTGGTATTACTGACACTTGATTCATGGCTTAACACCCGATTGGTCCATGATATATATTTTAAAGAGCACTGGACTATTTCCCTCTTTGAGGGTTTTAACCACATCAAGAATATTGGTGTATTGATTTATGATCTACTTGTGAGTGGCTTCCTTTGGTGTTGTATCTAAGGAACATACCCTGTAAATTCCTACATGGTACCAAAGTTATTCGAGGGTTGTATTCAATGATGATCCAAATCTGAAGCCGACACAACTGCATCTGATTATTTATTCCTATATCTAGTGTTTCTAACTGCCTTTGCGCTGATATGATTGCTCTATTGTGTTATGAGCATATGTTCTAGTGAGGAAACCTTTTCATTTTATATGGAAAGGTTTCTGGTAGCCTTAACTATGTCATTTTTACGATGTGGAGGTATATAGTCTTTATTTGTAGTTACAATTATTTATTTATTTATTTATTTATTTCGTTTTATATTAATCTATAACTTTTTATATTACTGGATCTATATCTTTCATTTCTACCTATGCTCTTTTCCCTGTGATTCCATGCGATCTGTGCAAACCAGAAATATAAAGAAAGGATTTTTCTCATGCATATGCTCTTTCTAGCTACGCCTTACTGTGATCTTGGAAAATGAGAAACATCGAGGAAAATATTTAGTGTCTGGCCATATCTAAATTTAAGCCATAAGACTTGGATACTTGCGTGTTCATTTGATTTGTGTGGTTGTTTTTTTTGTTTTGTAGCAAAAAAGAGTTTTTTCAAGTAAGCATGCACCATAAAGCTTCAGTGAGCAAGAAAAAAAAAAGTCCCCTTCCTCCTTTCCAAAAATTACTAACGTTCAAACTATCTCACTTTGTCTAAAGTTTCTTTATGAGAATAGGGGTCTTGGGTTCAAGTCTTTCCTTTTGTTGAGTTAATTTTTCAAAAAACAAATGTAACTTATGTTTTAAACTTACTTTATATAAAAGTCTTCTCACCCATAATAAAAAGTGAGTCACTTATAATTATAAAGTCACTTTATCCTTTATTTTAGTTACGATTTAGTGGATAGTTCATAAAGTACCATTGTAAAAGTGATTTTCACTTATTTATAAAAGTGGGTCACATAAGGTAATATCTTTTTCAAGTGAGCTAATTAGATTAAGTTTGGAAATGGAGGACTTTTTTAAAATGTAGAATTATCATTCACTTACTAACATTCACGTGGCTCGTCGGAATCTTCAACAATGGTTCTTAAAAAAACCATGACTTCTTCATCCAGAAGCCATTTTAAGAGCCCTTCTTTTTAATCGGCCTAATTTTTCATGGTCTTTCCAATGGAACCCTTAATTTTAGCATCTACAATGTCAGTTTCTTTTAAAATGGAAATTATATTCCTAGTTATTGTTGACAATACCAATTACTTCCAATGGCTATCCTACATTGTGGATTTACTTAGAAGTAAAGGTCTTTATAGAATAGCATCACAACAAGAATCTAAGAATATAAACAAACCAAATGGGAAAATAAGCAATATCAAGCACATGGGTTGATAGGAATGTATTTCTCCAGACCTTAGATTCATATCACAGAAATTGATATGCCTGATGAAGCAATGAAACAATTCAATAAAGTTTTGGGAATTAAAAATGAAATTAGAGCCCATCAACTCGAAAATAAGTTGCTTACGTTGGACCTAGATATTTTTTCTTCCATTGAAGATTTTTTATCCAAGTTGAAGACCATTAGACTTCTCTTGGAAGGTGTTAAGGTTAATAAGAATATGGTAGCCTTATCTATTACATTCTTACTGAGTTAGGACCAGCCTACTCTATGTTTTATTCCACCTTCCATTCTACTAGAAAGCATTTATTTCTCAAGTACAAGCCTACAATTCCCCCTCTTTTGATTCTTTTTGTGATTCTTTAATAAGAGAACAAGAAAAACCCTGACATGTTGGTATTCGTAGTACTTGAAGCTCCTCTAAGAAAGCTTTAGCAACCCAGTAACAACCAAATTCAAAGAATCCTAAGAAGAAGCATCGTAAAAAGAATGGTCCTAAACCAAACAAGGGTCTTAAGAAATTTAAATCTCAAAATGAAAAATCAATTCAACAAAATGATAAGGCAACCAAAAACAAAGGCAATAAGACTGATAGACATTGCAAGTTTTGTAATCGTGATGCCCACTTAGAATCCAAATGCTTTAAGAAGATGGAAGCCTTGGAACCAACCATGAAGAAGCATGACATCCATTTGGAGCAGTCGTCAACTTCAACTTCATCTTCAGGAATAAAATTTTCTGCATGTTGTTGTCAAGCATCTTGGTCTGGTTATGCACTAAATGTATCTTCTTCTACACATTCTCATGATTGGCTCATTGATTCAGGATATTTTTATCACATGGCCAAAAACAAAGGCATGTTTTCTTCTTTAAATGATTGTAACACCAAAAATATATATATAGGTGATGATAGATCACTTAGTGTTTTCGGGACTCGAACTATTCATCTAGACAATGGTCAATTTAATGATGTATTATGTGTTCCTACCTTATACTACAACCTTCTATTTGTATATCAGATAATTCATCCACCTGAAGGTAAAAATGTTGAATTTTCACCTCATGATGTTGTAACTAAGGACCTAAGAGATCCTAGACACATTTTAGCTATTGGCATTGTTGATGATTCTACAAGGTTGTATAAGTTTAATGACTTGGGTTCATCAACTCTTCCCTCGATATTTGTTTCTCATAATGATGAAGGGAGAAAACTATGGCATGAGTGATTTGGTCACTTAAATTATCACTCCCTTCAAAATATTTGTAAAGAAAAGATGCTGACAGGTATTCCTATGATATATTTCCAGAGATGATGTTTTTTCTGGATGTGTACTTGGAAAACATCATTAGGATGGTTTTGAAAAACGTGCCTCTTGGCATGCCTCAACCTATTTACAACTTTTGCTTTGTTATTTATGTGGTCCACTTCCAATTGTTTCATTCTCTAGCTACAATATTTCTTAACTTTCATTGATGATATCTCTAGATGCACTTGAGTATAATTATTAAAACTCAAGAGTGAAGTCTTTAACATGTTCTTGGCCTTTAAGGCCTTTGTTGAGAAATAATCTAGACATCAAATTCTTAAGCTAAGATCTAATAATGGTGGAGAATATGTTAACAACAAATTCATCAACTTTCACATTGAGCGTGGAATTCAATTGCAACATATTGTTCCATCTAATCCACAGAAAAATGGTGTAGGTGAAAGGAAGAAGCACACCTTAAAGGAAATGGCTAATTATATTCTTCAATCTAAAGGACTTAGTCTTAATTTTTGGGTAGAAGAAATTAACTGTGAAAATTACATAGTAAATCACACTACTACTAAGGTTTTAAACAATATCACTCCATAAGAAACATGAAGCTCAATTAAACCAGATGTAAGTCACTTTCATGTTTTTTGAAGTGAAGCATGAGCCCATATTATAGATGAGAATTATAAAGCCTTAGAACCTAAGAGTGAAAAATGTATTTTTGTTGCATATTCTAAAGATGTCAAAGGATATAGACTTCTTCAACCTAAATCCAAAAATGTTATCATTAGAAGAGATGTAAAGTTTGTTGAAACTATATTGGCCTACAAGCCTAGTTCAGTGGATGTGCCACCTCTCTCTATCCATTCTAATTTTTAAAATATTCCTTCCTCAGATGATGACAACAAGGATGACAATCCTACCCCACCTTCTCAGGATCCTTCTATAGCTCCTCAGCTTTAATAATGGGTCTGCGCTACTTGGGATGTAGTAGGTGCTCTTATAGCTGATCCTACAGATTAGCATCATACACATTCTGAGTTCGATAGAGCCTCTTCTTTACTAAATCATGCTTCAACAAATTATTATCCTTAAACCTTTGTAGAAGCTTCAGGCCATCCAGATTGGGAGGCATCTATGAATGAAGAATATCTTTAACTATTCGAAAATGATACATGAGACCTTGTTCCTCTTCTAGAGGGACGAAAACTTGTTAGATGCAAATGGGTTTATAGAACCAAGTTTGGACCAAATGGAAAAGTTGATAAACATAAAGCTCATCTTCTTTCTAAGGGATTTTCACAAGTTGAAGGGATTGAATATACTGAAACCTTCTCCCATGTTTCCAAAATGAGCTTTACATACCTTGTTATTACCCTTTCTACTTCTTTCAAATGGGAAGTCCATCATATGGATGTTAAAAATGCCTTCTTGCATGTGTACTTACATGAATAAATCTATAAGGAATAACCGACTATTTTTATACAATTAGACTCAAGCCTTGTATGTCAGCTTAAGAAATCCATTTAGGGTCTCAAGAAAACCCCTTAGGCTTGGATAGCTTTCTTTTATATACTATCTTTTCTAGGTGTCATTCTGGCAATATTGTCTACACCAAGAAAGTGGATAACTCTCTTATCATTCTTGTTCTTTATGTTGATGATCTTATCCTTATTGGTAGTGATCCCAAACTTATAAAGCATGTGAAGTTTAGCCTTAAAAATCAGTTTGAAATGGAAAACATGGGACACTTTCATTATTTTCTTGGTCTTCAAGTCTTGCAATCCCGAGAAGGTATTTCCCTTTCCTAGTCCAAGTATGCATGTGATCTTCTACACCACTTTCACATGGAAGATTGTAAATGAACTCATTCTCCATTTCATTCTGGAGTCAAATTTTCAGTCACTTGTACTTCCCCTAAAGTTGATGTTTCTTTATACCATCATCTTGTTGGAAAACTTTTGTATCTGACCCATACCTATCCTGACGTTTCCTTTGGTGCCGGCCTTGTTTCTTGGTTTGTGAGAAATCGACATGAAACTCATTGGAAAGTAGCTAAAATAATACTTCATTATGTTCAAGGTATATTTGAGTTTGGGATTCATTACAGTGTAGAAGCATCTCCTCTATTGGTTGGTTTCACTAATTCTGATTGGGTTGGTCACCCTAATGATCATAAGTCTAATGCGGGTTATGTCTTCACTCTTAGTTTTAGACCTATTACATGGGCTTGCAAAAAACAAAGTGTCATTTTTCTTTATTCAACAAAAGAAAAGTTTTGGTGTCATTATAGCTAGTAAGGAAGCCTTGTGGCTTCGTTAGATCCTGTCAGAGTTAGGTTTTCAGCAACAACATCTGACTACACTTTGATGTGATAATCGAAGTGCCATTAAACTATGACAAGTTCCAGTCCAAAATCAACGTAGCAAACACATTGAGCTACACATGCACTTCATCAGAAAGCTCATTAGTGACCATGTTCTTGAAGTGAAATATTGTTCAATTGATGATCAAGTTGCAGACATTGTAACTCTCACAGAGGTGAAGTTTACTAAACTTGGATTTATGGTTGGAGTTTAGGAAGTTGTCGCTGTTGGCATTATGTTTTTGGTATAGTTATAAGTTACAGATGTTGTACTTGATGGCAACACCCATGGCAAGGGCTCTCAATGTGATGAAAATTAAGAAGTACGCAGGAGAACAGTTCAGAAGGTGCGTACCCGCAGGTACGCTGTGCAGGGACCGCGTCCTGACACGCAGGTTACCCATTCATGAGGTGCGTACCCCAGTGCACACATTTCAAGGCAGTAAAGCGCGCACACGTGGGGTTCCTTATGTTTAACTCTTGGAGTTTAGCCGACGGTATTGTGTTATCATGGTTCTGGCCCATGGTATTGTTTATTTTATTATTATTTTTGAGCCCCATGATCCTTGAATTGAGGAAGAGCTTGCCTATATAAAGCAAAGGAGATCATTTGGCTTAGTATGCTTTTGGGTTGAATATCTTAAGATCTGATCTATTGGGTTATTGTTTCAAAAGGCTTGATCTATATGAAAGTGAAAGTAGAAAGCGAATCTGTAAAGTGTGATCTCCCGAGCGCTTGATCAGATCTGGGCATCCGTCTAACTGTAGCACACCTGTGATCTGCAAATTTAGCGCTAATCTGAGGTACGCAGGTGTTTAACGGTGCCTCTGCATGGGTACGCAGAGCAGAAGAAGGTGAGCTTCGCAGGTATGCAGAGCAGACGAAGGGTGACTGCGTGGGTACGCAGAGCAGAAACAGGAGAACTACGTGGTTACGTCGAGCAGTAGTGGCTCAGGTGCGTGCCTACTGTAACAGTACGCGGCGCGATAGTTCTTTTGGGTGTGTGCCTACTGTGGCAGTACGCGGTGCGATATTGCATTTGGGTGCGTACTATACGCAGGGCGACAGAAGAAGCAGTGCGTGGGCACGCAGTGCAGCAGAAGGAGATCTGTGGGTATATGCAGAGAAGCAGAGGGTGAAGTGCGTACCAGCGCAGGCCAAAGAAAGGAAAGTTGCGTATCTGTTTCAGGACTATCTGTTGACTAAATTTTTCTGTTGATAAGGTGTTATGGGTTCAGCTCTGTTATATTGATCTGGTTACTACAAGTGACTGTAATTTATATGTACTTGATGATCATTTCATGTATATGGATCCAGTTTGAAAATTTATGAAAAGTGGTCCTTGTAAGAAAAGAAGTAGGGGGTTGTAGCTCCCTTCCAGGAGAAACTGGAAAACGAGAGAGAGTTGTAGCTCTCTGCAGGT
>APFE031690075.1:199332-263907 GCA_000404065.3 Pinus taeda
GCCATCTTTGAGAACCTGTCGACGACCACAAAAACACAGTCATTTCCATGCTTAGTGGAAGGAAGGCCTGACATGTAATCCATGGAGATGGATTCCCAAGGCCAATTAGGGGTAGGCAGCGGGGTATAGAGGCCTTGCTTCTTGATGGTCGATTTGGAAATGGCACAGGCAGTGCACGACCTGATGTACTTCCCGATATCCTTTCGAAGATTTGGCCAATATAAATACTTCTGCAGTACTGCCACCATTTTTTCAACCGCAAAATTCCCAATAGCCTGACTGTAGTGTGCTTCCCAAATCAGCTTGGCACGCTCGCTTGAAGGAACACAAAGGTGACCCAGGTGGCATAACAGGCCGTCCTAGAGGTGAAAATGTGGAACATGCTGACCCTCCAAGAGGTTCTGGTATGTGTGGCTGAATTCTGGGCCGCTTTTGTAGAGTAGTGGCCAATCAGAAGTCTTGTACTCACAAGAGTTCAACACGGTGGTTAACTCCATGATCGTTGGTCAACTAAGGAAATCTGCAAAATTACTAGTGCTGCCCTTCTTATACTTGATATTCAAATGGAACTGTTGCAGGTATGTGGACCACTTCTGATGGCGATCATTCTGCAATTTCCCTTGGGTTGGTATGAACTGTAGGGGTCGATAATCTGTGTGGATGACCGTTTCCTTCCCCAAGATGTAATGCTTCCATTGTCGGCAGGCCTGCGCAATGGAATACATCTCTTTATCATAAGTGGGATACTTCTGAACTGTGTCTGAAAGTGTTTCACTGTGATATGCCACTGGATGCCCGTGTTGAGTAAGGACTACCCCAAAAGCATAGTCAGATGCATCTGTCTCGACCTCAAATGATTGTTGTAAATCTAGTAACTCAAGCACTGGTGCCGTGCAGAGGCGATCTTTCAACTCTATGAATGCCTTTTGTTGAGATTCAGACCAAGGGGTGAGATTGTTGGCATTATGACACAAGTGTTGTCCTTGATGGAAAACCACTGAGATGACAGATCACAGTTCAACATGTTAACATCACAAAGTTTAGATTAGAATGAAGAAAGAGAGGTATACATAGGTTCACCATTGGCCAAGCCGCGTATACACCCGGGTTCACTATATACAAGTTGCGTGTACATACACATGCACTTTCACAGAATGTAGGCGCGTATATCTTGGAAAACTAAGTTTTGGTCCAAGGTATTATGTCCATGGTATTTTGATCCATGGTATTGGTCCAAGGTATCTTGTGTGAGGTATTGACCCTAGGTATTGGGTCCAAGGTATTGTTCCTAAATTCTTTTGGTCCATGGTATTGATTAAGGCCTAAGACTATAAAAGGAGGGGAAGATCACTAAGCCAAGGTACTCAAGAATTAAATATCTGATCATGAACAAGATCCAGTGTACAGGTTATTGGGTTATGGTTCATAGCTGGATCGGAACCAAGGATGAACCTTAGTGCCTGATGAAGGATAAGATCTAATGATGGGTCAAGATCTTAAGGCTTGAAGTGAAGTATCTTTATGTGGTTTTGATCATTTATTTGAATAACTGGTGCAGTCGTAGTCTGTAAATATGATGATCTGGGTATAACTGAAGTCTGGAATTGTTCTAATGTTTAAGTCATCATTTACATATCTGTTCATAGGTTCACTTTAGAAAAGGCATGTAGACACGTTGGTTCTGCATAACAAAACATCATTTACATCTTAAATTTGATTTGCAGATCTGTATGCAGTTTCGCCTTGAGAAAAGAGTGTATGCACATAGGTTCGACACATGGAAGTAGCATATAACTCATGAAATATGTTCTAGCTTCTTCTGTTTGTTGGCAGTGTTCTGGGTGCTGGCTTGGGTTTTGGTTACTGTACTTTGGTTACTGTATTCTTAAAGATCAGATTGAAGGATTGATTTAGTTGTGTTTGGTGCAAAGGGAATTCAGTGATGCAAATATATTAGATGACTGAATGATGTTATTAATGGATCCATTCTGAAAATTTATGAAACGTGGTCCTTGAAAGAAAAGAGAAGGTTGTATCCTTCTGTAGGTCGACACCTACGTACTATTAAACATATCAGCTAGTACAAGAGCTAGGGGGTTGTAGCTCCCTTATAGGAGAAGCTGGAGAATGAGAGAAGGTTGTAGCCTTCTGCAAGTAGCAGCCTGCATACTGGTATAAGACTGCACTAGTACAAAAATTATAAAAGGAAGTTCCTTATTAAAAAGAAGATAGACACGATTGCAGCAGGTGGTTTTCAACCACATTGGGTTTCCACCTTATATCTTGTGTTCATGTGTGTCATTGTCTGTTCTGTTTTTCTCTACACCTGGTTACTATTTATATGGTTCTGATGCACTGATTAAAGATCAACATATGATGAATTAACTGAATCATAAGTTTGCAGGATGTACAGTAGTTTCCTTAAAACACAATTGTGTATACAAGCAAGTTCCATTAATTGAAGTAGCATATATGAATCTGATTACGAAACTGGAAAATTATTGACTTGCTAATAATGATTCACCCCCCCTCAGTATTATTTCTAACACTTACTATAACCATTCTTATTAAAAAAATTATTGAGATGGGTTTTCTCATCTTTTAGGTGGTTTTCATCAGAAATTCATAATGCCCAAGTGGCTAAGGTGTTGAGAACAACTAAGTTTTGAGCATGGAAATGATCCGAATTAGCATGATAATATTTCTTAGTGTGATTTTTCTTTCGAAAAAACTAGTGGGAGAAAGAACCATCATTTCTTTTTGAAATAAGAATGTCGAGGAAAAGCAGGATACCATCGATTTCACATTCCATAGTGAATTTAGAACTGGTTTGATTATTAAGATGCTTGAAAAAGAGTTCTAACTTTTCCCAGCCATGAAACCAGATGATGCAAGTGTCATCCACAAAATTGTGGCATTACCTGTTGCAAATAATACTAAGAGGGGGGTGAATTAGTATTATTAGATCAATACTTTTATTTCCCAAACAAATTTATATACGCTACTTCAATGAAGTGAACTAGTGTGAACACGCAACTGTGATTAGAGAAACCGGTGTATATCCAGAGAACTTGTGATTTAGACAATTTATTATGTGTTGATCTTAAACCAATACATCAATAACTTATTAGATAGTGCAGTAAGAGCATAATAAAGCATCACACATAAGAAAAACACATGAACACCAAGATTTAAGGTGGAAACCTAATATGGGTGAAAACCACCTACTACTATCATCTCTGTCTTCTTTTAATAATAAGGAAATATGTTTACAATCTTGTACTAGTACATAGGCAGGCACCCACCTACAGAATACTACAACCTTCTCTAATTTTCTAGCTTCTATTGGAAGGGAGATGCAACCCCCTAGCTTTTGTACAAGCCAATTTGTTTACTAGTACATAGGCACCAGCCTACAGAAGGCTACAACCTTCTTCCTTCCTCTAGGGACCACATTTCATGAATTTTTAGATTGGATACACATCGATCACAACACCAACAAACTGAGTTAACGAACATTTAGTTAATCTGAACAATCAGATCACTGTCACTAGAACACTGCACTGAACCCAAAAACCTGCATCATCATTCAGAACCAGATGTAACCTTAAAAGCCATGCGTCATAGCATATACACTACTTTGCTAAATCCAAACTGCATGTAAATGCTACTTCTGTTAATCAAACCTACGTATACCTTAAAAACTACTGAAAACATAAACTTTGAATCAAGTTTGTAAACATAATTTGATCAGATAGATTAGTCAAATCTGGAAAAGAAGCTTTTCTTTTGTACACACTATTTTCAAGGGTATAACCTACATTTACACGCACTTTTTAAGAGATGAACTAGTATACATATCTACAAATGTCAACTCATAACTTTGCTACACATCTGAACTTTAGACAAACCCAGATCATGATATTTAAAGAATAAAACAGGTGTACACAGTCAAATCTAGCCCAACCGATATCAGATCATCCGATAATAAGTCACTTTAGGTCTCTTGATCCTGATCCAACATTGAATTCAAGGTGCACAAAGTATTTTATATCAAATCACAAACATAGCCCCTGCAACATAAAATATACTTCAGATAGAAGTATTCCTTAGAAACCCATACACTTGCACTTTGGGCCTCATGTTCTTCTCCTCCTTAAATAGCTTTATACCCTTTGTCAATACCTTGGACCAAAACCCCTTAGGACCAATACCTTGGACCAAATACCTAGGGTCAATACCACATACCAAATACCTCGGACCAAATACCTAGGGTCAATACCACGAACCAAATACTTCGGACCAAAACCTAGGTTTTCCAATCATGTATGCACTTTTCTTTCTAAGGGAGTGTGTGTATACGTATACTCTCTTTTTGTTATGTGGAACAATGTGTGTACACTGTTTTGACTATGTGGACCAACGTGTATCAATTCTTTACTTTACCTTCTTTATTCTGATCAGTAGACCTTAGTTCCATCATCCTGTTCTTCTGTACCATTGCCCTGTAACCTTTAAATATACCTGTTGTACTGTGAGTTTCCTTTTACCAAAACTAAACTGACTTGTGAGTGAGTTGCCATCAAGGACAACACTTGTATCATAATGCCAACATTACCATGGGTTGCCCCCTTTGCCCCATTGTGGCTAATATGTTCATGGAGGACTATGAATGTCAGACTTTGGCCTCAACTCTATTCTAGCCTAAGCTGTTGAAAAGGTTTGTGGATGACACTTGTGTCCTTTGGTCTCCTGGTTGGGAAAATTTGGAACTCTTTTTCAAGTATCTTAACAATCAATATATTTCCATAAACTTCACTATGACATCTTAACTCAATGGTATCTTACCGTTCCTCGATGTTCTTATTTCAAAAAGGGATGATGTTTCTTTCTCCCACTAGGTTTTTCGAAAGAAAACTCACACTAAGCGATATCTTCATGCTAATTCGCATTATTTCCCTACTCAAAATCTAGGTGTTTACAACACCTTAGCCACTCGAGTGTAATGAGTTTCTAATGAAAACAAACTAAAAGATGAGAAATCCCATCTCCCTAATGTTCTTAACAAGAATTGTTATAGTAGGCACAAATGTCTTAGAACTTTCCATAAGTCTGAAAAAGGTCCCAAAATTAAGAAAGATATCAAGGATCAGTTTTCATGGCTATATATTCCATTTATCCAAGGCATCATAGACAATATTGGAAGGATCTTGAAGAAGCATAAGGTTCCTTCGACATTTAGGCTCCTAAACACTATTCGAAGATTCTTAAGATTTGTGAAGGACCCTGTGGAACCAAAAGATGAGAAAGGTGTTTATGTCATCCCATGCTCTGGTGGGACTCCATACATTGGTGAAATTGACCGCTCAATAACTCATAAAATTCATGAGCATGCAACCAACATCAAACATGGGAGGTCCTACTCCTTGACTTTGGCAAAACATGTGAATAACACAAAACATCACATCTGCATTGAAGAGGTGAGGGTCATTGCAAGGATTGGTCGTTTTCATCACTGTAAGTTTAGGGAGGCCATGGAAATTGAAAGGAGTCCTAACAATCTGAATAAAGATTATGGCTGGAATATTAGTAGGTGTTAGATCCGTTCCTTGTCTTCTTAAGCTTTTAGAATTTAGAATTTCTATTTTTTGTTTTTATTAAAAGTATTATATTTTCATTCTTTTCTTTTCTTTATTTATTGATTTATTGGTCATAGATGAATGACTTACTCAACACAATTGAATCCCCCAAAAAGCGATATTTATTTATTTATTATCATTTTTTAATTTTTTATTTTTTAAATTGGAATTTCAGATATCCTTTATTTCATTTTTATTTTTATTTATTGCATGTTATGTTATTTTTATTTCATTATTTATCTATTTTTCTCATTATTAATTTTAGTCTTTTTATGTTTGAATATTTGAGTTGACAATTTTTATTTTTTAGTTTTTAAGTTTGAATATTATTTTGACCATTTGAGTTATTCTATAGGACTTTTCTTTTTGATTAAAAATAATAGTAAATTTAATTCATTTATTTACAGCGATTTCCTAACAGTTAGTTTCTTTTTATACTAATTTTATTTTTAATAAATAATAATTCTTTAGTTGAAAACTTCTTTGTTATATTATAAGCGACTACAAAAACATTTTTCTCTTCATTCTAATTAATTTGATTGCCAAGGTCTAGTTCTTCATCTTGTTCTGATGATGAACCACACTTGAATAATTCAAAACGCGTCGACTAAAGTCCCCTATGTGATTTTTATCGAACGATCTCTTCAACATTTCAAGGTATATATTCATTAAAAATTAATAAATAAAATATAATTAATTAATTTTTTAATAAACTAAATTAAATTAAAAACTAAATATTAATTAAATAAAATATTTAAAAATATTAAACCTACCTCACCTATCCTCTTACATCGCCTCTTACCATTTATTGAAAGATCTTAATATAGTAAAATAAACAAATACTATATACTATCAATCAAACATGTTGCCCCCCATTAATTTAAATTCACATATGTATGAAAACCTAAAGGCATATACTATTGTATAAAAATGCCCATTAAGTGCCTTCATCTAAAACTCAAACAAGACTATTCGTGAACCTTGTTGGTCAAACAAGGTAAGTTAACCTCCACTCAAGTTCATACCCAAAAGAAGCTACATGCATTCAATCGAAATCCTTTGACAGTGCAACTTCATCAGGATTAAGTCAACATGTCCTTCCTTGTTAAGATATTCTGACACATAGGAAATGATTAAGTATAACTTGCTCTAGTGTATAGTTAGGTAAAGTTTGTTTCTTTAGTATGTACTTTTCGTAAATTACAATTTGACAATCACGATATGTTCTAGACATGAAGTGATCTGACAATTGATTTTATCCTTGGTATTACTGACACTTGATTCATGGCTTACCACCCGATTGGTCCATCATATATATTTAAAGAGCATTGGACTATTTCCCTCTTTGAGGGTTTTAACCACATCAAGAATATTGGTGTACTGATTTTTGATCTACTTGTGAGTGGTTTCCTTTGGTGTTCTATCTAAGGAACATACCCTGTAAATTCCTACATGGTACCAAAGTTATTCGAGGCTTGCATCCAATGATGATCCAAATCCGAAGCCAACACAACTGCATCTGATTGTTTATTCATATATCTAGTGTTTTTGACTGCTTTTGGGCGATATGATTGCTCTATTGTGTTAGGAGCATATGTTCTAGTGAGGAAACCTTTTCATTTATATGAAAAGGTTTCTGGTAGCCTTAACTATGTCATTTTTATGATCTGGATGTATATAGTCTTTATTTGTAGTTATAGTTATTTATCTATTTGTTTATTTCGGTTTATAGTCATCTATAACTTTTTATATTACTGGATCTATACCTTTCATTTCTACCTATGCTTTTTGCCCTGTGACTCTGTGTGATATGGGCAAACTAGAAATATAAAGAAAGGTTTTTTCTCATGCATATGCTCTTTTTAGTTGTGCCTTACTTTGATCTTGGAAAATGAGAAACATCGAGGAAAATATTTAGTGTCTGGCCATATCTAACTTTAAGTCATAAGACTTGGATACTTGTGTGTTCATTTGATTTGTGTGGTTGTTTTTTTTGTTTTGTAGCAAAAAAGAGTTTTTTCAAGTAAGCATGTACCATAAAGCTTCAGTGAGCAAGAAAAAAAAAAAGTTCCCTTCCTCCTTTCCAAAAATTACTAATGTTCAAATTATCTCACTCTGTCTAAAGTTTATTTATGAGAATAGAGGTCTTGGGTTCAAGTCTTTGTTTTTGTTGAGTTATTTTTTCAAAAAACACATGTAACTTATGTTTTAAATTTACTTTATGCAAAAGTCTTCTCGCCCATAATAGAAAGTGAGTCACTTATAATTATAAAGTCACTTTATCTTTTATTTTAGTTAAAATTTAGTGGATACTTCAGAAAGTACCATTGTAAAAGTGATTCTCACTTATTTATAAAAGTGGTTCACATAAGGTAATATCTTTTTCAAGTGAGCTAATTAGATTAAGTTTGGAAAGGGAGGACTTTTTATAAAACATAGAATTATCATTCAGTTACTAACATTCACGTGGCTTGTTGGCATCTTCAACAATGGTTCTTCAAAAAACCATAACTTCTTCATCCAGAAGCCATTTTAGGAGCCCTTTTTTTTAATCGGCCTAATTTTTCAAGATCTTTCCATTGGAACACTTAGTTTCAGCA
Source organism: Pinus taeda (assembly GCA_000404065.3). Classification (NCBI taxonomy): domain Eukaryota; kingdom Viridiplantae; phylum Streptophyta; class Pinopsida; order Pinales; family Pinaceae; genus Pinus; species Pinus taeda. Next base: position 207,572 of record APFE031690075.1, read on the forward strand.
TCTACAATGTCAATTTCTTTTAAAATGGAAATTCTATTCCTAGTTATTGTTGACAACACCAATTACTTCCAATGGCTATCCTACATTGTGGATTTACTTAGAAGTAAAGGTCTTTATAGAATAGTCTTAGGACAAGAATCTAAGAAGATAAACAAACCAAATGGGAAAATAAGCAATATCAAGAACATGGGTTGATAGGAATGTATTTCTCTAGACCTTAGATTCCATATCATAGAAATTGATATGCCTGATGAAGCAATGAAACAAGTCAATAAATTTTTGGGAATTAAAAATGAAATTAGAGCCCATCAACTCGAAAATGAGTTGCTTTCCTTGGACCTAGATATTTTTTCTTCCATTGAAGATTTTTTATCCAAGTTGAAGACCCTTAGACTTCTCTTGGAAGGTGTTAAGTTTAATAAGAATATGGTAGCCTTATCTATTACATTCTTACTGAGTTAGGACCAGCCTACTGTATGTTTTTTACACCTTCCATTCTACGAGAAAAACATTTATTTCTCAAGGACAAGCCTACAATTCCCCGTCTTTTGATTCTTTTTGTGATTCTTTAATAAGAGAACAAGAAAAACCCTGACATGTTGGTATTCTTAGTACTTGAAACTCTTCTAAGAAAGCTTTAGCAGCCCAACAACAACTAAATTCAAAGAATCCTAAGAAGAAGTATCGTAAAAAGAATGGTCCTAAACCAAACAAGGGTCTTAAGCAATTTCAATCTCAAAATGAAAAATCAATTCAAAAAAATGATAAGGCAACCAAAAACAAAGGGAATAAGACCAATAGACATTGTAAATTTTGTAATCGTGATGGTCACTTAGAATCCAATTGCTTTAAGAAGATAGAAGCCTTGGAACCAACCATGAAGAAGCATGACATCCATTTGGAGTAGTCTTCAACTTCAACTTCATATTCAGGAATAAAATTTTCTGCATGTTGTTGTCAAGCATCTTGGTCTGGTTATGCACTAAATGTATCTTCTTCTACACATTCTCATGAGTGGCTCATTGATTTTGGATATTATTATCACATGGCCAAAAACAAAGCCATGTTTTCTTATTTAAATGATTGCAACACCAAAAATATATATATTGGTGATGATAGATCACTTAGTGTTGTCGGGACTGGAACTATTCATCTAGACAATGGTCAATTTAATGATGTATTATGTGTTCCTACCTTATACTACAACCTTCTATTTGTATATCAGATAATTCATCCACGTGAAGGTAAAAATGTTGAATTTTCACCTCATGATGTTGTAATTAAGGACCTAAGAGACCCTAGACACATTTTAGCTATTGGCATTGTTCATGATTCTACAAGGTTGTATAAGTTTAACAACTTGGGTTCATCAACTCTTCCCTCGATATTTGTTTCTCATAATGATAAAGTGAGAAAACTATGGCATGAGTGATTTGGTCACTTAAATTATCACTCCCTTCAAAATATTTGTAAAGAAAAGATGGTGACAGGTATTCCTATGATATCTTTCCAGAGATGGTGTTTTTTCCGGATGTGTACTTGGAAAATATCATTAGGATAGTTTTGAAAAACGTGCCTCTTGGCATGCCTCAGCCTATTTACAACTTTTGCTTAGTGAATTATGTGGTCCACTTCCAGTTGTTTCATTCTGTAGCTACAATATTTCTTAACTTTCATTGATGATATCTCTAGATGCACTTGGGTATAATTCCTAAAACTCAAGAGTGAAGTCTTTAACATGTTCTTCGCCTTTAAGGCCTTTGTTGAGAAACAATCTAGACATCAAATTCTTAAGCTAAGATCTGATAATGGTGGAGAATATGTGAACAACAAATTCATCAACTTTTGCATTGAGGGTGGAATTCAATTGCAACATACCATTCCATATAATCCACAGAAAAATGGTGTAGCTGAAAGGAAGAATCACACCTTAAAGGAAATGGATAATTATATTCTTCAATCTAAAGGACTTAGTCTTAATTTTTGGGCAAAAGAAATTAACTGTGAAAATTACATAGTAAATCGCACTCCTACTATGGTTTTAAACAATAGCACTCCATAAGAAGCATGAAGCTCAATTAAACCAGATGTAAGTCACTTTCATGTTTTTGGAAGTGAAGCATGAGCCCATATTCCAGATGAGAAATATAAAGCCTTAGAACCTAAGAGTGAAAAACGTATTTTTGTTTGATATTCTAAAGATGTCAAAGGATATAGACTTCTTCAACCTAAATCTGAAAATGTTATCATTAGAAGAGATGTAAAGTTTGCTAAAACTATATTGGCCTATGAGCCTAGTTCGGTGGATGTGCCACCTCTCTCTATACATTCTAATTTTGAAAATATTCCTTCCTCAGATGATGACAACAAGGATGACAATCCTCCCCTACCTTCTCGGGATCCTCCTTTAGCTCCTCAGCTTCAATAATGGGTCTGCGCTACTCAGGATGTAGTAGGTGCTCTTACAGGTGATCCTACAGATTAGCATCATACACATTTTGAGTTCGATAGAGCTTCTTCTTTACTAAATCATGCTTCAACAAATTATGATCCTTAAATCTTTGCAAAAGCTTCAGGCTATCCAGATTGGGATGCATCTATGAATGAAGAATATCTTTCACTATTGGAAAATGATACATGAGACCTTGTTCCTCTTCCAAAGGGATGAAAACATGTTAGACGCAAATGGGTTTATAGAACCAAGTTTGGACCAGATGGAAATGTTGATAAACATAAAGCTCTTCTTCTTGCTAAGGGATTGTCACAAGTTGAAGGAATTGAATATACTGAAACCTTCTCCCTTGTTTCCAAAATGAACTTTATCTACCTTGTTATTTCCCTTGCTACTTCTTTCAAATGGGAAGTCCATCATATGGATGTTAAATATGCCTTCTTCATGGGTACTTACATGAATAAATCTATAAGGAACAACCGACTATTTTTATACAATCAGACTCAAGCCTTGTATGTTGGCTTAAGAAATCCATTTAGGGTCTCAAGTAAGCCCCTCGGGCTTGGTATGCCAAAATGGATAGCTTTCTTTAAGATACTCTTTTCTAGGTGTCTTTCTGGCAATATTGTCTACACGAAGAAAGTGGGTAGCTCTCTTATCATTCTTGTTCTTTATGTTGATGATCTTATCCTTATTGGTAGTGATCCCAACCTTATAAACCATGTGAAGTCTAGCCTTAAAAAGAAGTTTGAAATGGAAAACTTAGGACACTTTCATTATTTTCTTGGTCTTCAAGTCTTGCAATCCAAAGAAGGTATTTCCATTTCCTAGTCCAAGTATACATGTGATCTTCTACACCACTTTCACATGGAAGACTGTAAGCGAACTCATTCTCCTTGTCATTGTGGAGTCAAATTTTTAGTCACTTGTACTTCCCCTAAAGTTGATGCTACCTTATACTGTCATCTTGTTGGAAAACCCTTGTATCTAACCCATACCTGTCCTGATGTTTCCTTTGTTTCCGGCCTTGTTTCTCAATTTGTGAGAAACCCACATGAAATTCATTGGAAAGTAGCTAAAAGAATACTTCATTATGTTCGAGGTATAGTTGAGTTTGGGATTCATTACAGTGTAGAAGCATCTCCTCTATTGGTTGGTTTCACTGATTCTGATTAGGTTGGTCACCCTAATGATCATAAGTCTAATTCGTGTTATTTCTTCACTCTTAGTTTTAGACGTATTATATGGGCTTGCAAAAAACAAAGTGTCATTTCTCTTTCTTCAACAAAAGAAAAGTATTTTGATGTCATTGTAGCTAGTAAGGAAGCCTTGTGGTTTCGTCAGATCCTGTTAGAGTTTGGTTTTCAACAACAACATTTGACTACACTTTGATGTGATAATCGAAGTTCCATTAAAATATGACAAGTTCAGTCCAAAGTCAACGTAGCAAACACATTAAGCTACACATGCACTTCATCAGAAAGCTCATTAATGACCGTGTTCTTGAAGTGCAATATTGTTCAATTGATGATCAAGTTGCAGACATTGTAACTCTCACAGAGGTGAAGTTTACTAAACTTGGATTTATGGTTGGAGTTTAGGAAGTTGTCACTAAGGGGGGATAGGATCTAATGCCTCCTTACTTCTCCTATTATGCCATATTTGTACATCTTTCAATCCTATCCCAAGTTGTTCTTAAGGGGGGATATTAGGATATCTCGAAAATTAGGAAATAACTATGTATAACTTGGTCTAGTGTATATTTAGGTAAAGTGTGTTTCTTTAGCATGTACTTTTTGTAACTTGCAATCTAACGGTCATGATATGTTCTAGACATGAAGTGATTTGGCGGTTCATTCTCTCCTTAGTATTACTGACACTTGATTTGTGTTCTAACACCCGATTGACCCACGTTATCTATTTAATGAGCATGGAGTGTGATTTTTAAGGTGACCATTCATGAGAGAAACTTATGTAAATTTTATTTCTTTTACATTAATAAATTTCCTGAAGTGGCTGCATTGGCTCACGATGTGGACTATTTCCCTCTTTCAGGGTTTTAACCATGTCAAGGATACTGGTGTACTGATCTATGATTTGTTTGTGAGCAGTCTCCTTTGTTGTTCTATTTAAGGAACATACCCTATAAATTCCTACATAGGCTTGACAAAAATGTTAAATATTTTTAAAAACGATTTCGTTTAAAGTTAAATAAATATATTAAAATTATTATATACAATACATCTATTATATTTAATTCAAATATATTATACATGTATATTATATATATTATTGAGATTTTATACAACATTATATTGTGTGAGTTGTTTAGAAAATTATTTGAAATCTATGTCAAAGTAGAAATTTGGAATTTATAATTAAAATTTAAGATATATATTTAATTCATTTGAACTCAGATTTTTTGTTTCTAACGTCTATATGGAGAAATCATGAAGACATCAACTTAGTATGGGAGGAGCATTGAGATTTCATGACAGGTTTTTAGAAATGAAAGAATTCAATATTTAAAAGGGAAAATCATATTAAATTTAATATTTTGGATTCTATTTTGCATTTCTAGAAAATATGTTCATGTTAAACACATAAATTATAACTTAATTTGATATAGTGGGAAAAATTTTACTCGGTGTAACCTCAGATAAAAAAAATAAAAAATCATTAATAATATACGAATGAGGAGAACATTATGAAAAGTAAGTTTATGGTTTAATTTCATTAATTATAATATTCTATATTAGAGAATTAATTTATATATTTTCCTTTAATGCAGAAATATTATTCAAAATATTTTTAATGTGGAAAATTTAACACGGAATTTATTTAAAAGATGAAATATGTATTACATGGAGTCAAAATAATTAATCATTAATATAATTTCATTTGAGAAGTTACAAGAACTAAAAATGAAACGAACTTATAAACATTTAAAAGAAGATGTAAAAGATTATTCAAGGGCTTTTTGGCAGGTTGGAGGATGGTAGCTTTGAGGATGAAGACTTACTAACTATTAAAACCATCTTGTATATGATGCTAATGGTTTCTTCCATGGTGACATTGAGGTTTTGTTAATGATATTATAATTCTTTTCTTTTATTTTCTCCATTGTGTTCTATTTAATTTCAATTTTATGTACTCATTTGTTGTTCATGAATGGTTACTTAAATTGATTATGCATTATTCTCAAACACATTAAATGATTTTAAATACTTTGGAATACTTTATATCTATGGTTTTCAAATTATATTTTGATTTTATCAGTTGCAGGTTTAATTCCATGAGTACATAATATTTAGGGCTATGTGCACCATAAATTCAAATGCCATAAAATTCAGTTCTTTGAATTTTATTTATTTTTTGGTTTATTCTCGTTTTCACTATTCTCCCTCACTGAAAAATATGAAATTATTAGCTTTATTTCACTTGTTTAGATTGTCTAATCTTTCACATATTACATTTAATTTAATACGTCTTCAATATTTATTATTTGAAATTATTCTAATTTTTATGCCATTTAAATAATTATAATACCTCATGCTATTTTACTTAAATAGCATAGTTCACTTAGATGTATTTAACACCAATGTGCTTTAATTTATTTCATTTCTTTAATTTTTTTTTTATTTCTCGCTAGTTGCTTTGTGAATTATGATATATATCAATTTTCTTCATTTGTCATTAATGAAGTTTTGATTTAATAAGTTTTATTGAGTTATGACCTACCATATTTTTTCTACAAAAAAATATTTTATTTAACACACTCTTTATTCAATAATCTAGCTTATATATTTGTTTAATTATAAAATATATTTAATTCACACTATTTTACAATGACTATTCAATTTTTATTATCACTAGGGAACACCCCCTGTTGTGAAAGGGAGGCCAGCCCTTGCCACCTAGAGCGGGAGGATTTAGGATGCTCAATGATGTAGTCTGAGGCTATTCTCAGTTACTGGGACAATTTGAGCACCAATAGAAGGGTAATGATGTATGAGAGTGAGAATGAGAGAGTGAGGAGTGATATTACGCAAAACATATATAACAAGTGCTACATTGTAGCTAGTACCTACCAGTTAGATTCAATATAGCTAATTTGAGCTAAAAAATAGTAAAAAACTAATACATTCTATCTTGCAACAACAAGGCAATTGCATTTAGGCAAACAATGTAATAGTCTTTAATGCATTTATTATTTATTATCTTTGTTCTTTTATGCTTACTTGATGTTAGTAAATGAAATATTTTAATAAATATTTTCCCAAGCATCATACTATCAAATGTAGCATTATAATTTTGGATATAGTTGCATTGTGAACTTGATTTATTTCTCAAGTTAACACTTTTCATAAATATGTGCACCAAACTTATTTGGTTCTTTAATTAACACTCCCTACCAATCATGTCCTTGAATTACAAGAAGAAAACCCTACCATGATACAAAAAAATGTGTTTCCATTTCTAACACACGTAGGAGCCCAATCATCTACATATTAGCTAAGTATTTTAAATAATAAAGTGATGAATGTTTAGGATATTGCTGCTAAGGAGGCATTTTTTTAATCTGAAGAACAAATTTCGTGCATGATTCAACAATGTGGTTCCTTCGACAATGACTGAGATGGTGAAAGTAGGGAGGATGTAGATGATGAGGTCATACTTTTGTGAAGTTATCCATTGCAATCATTTCAAAACTCATTTGTCACTTCCTTTAAAAAATTGTATTAGGAAACATTTTTATAGTTTATGTAGGTGAAATGTTTCACTATAATAGTTTATTAAAAAAATTATATATATATGAAAATAAATATATTATTAAGTAAATTCACAATAATAAATAAATAATAATATTGATGTTTAAATCTCATAAATAGAGAGAGTATTAAAATGTAGTCATTATGAAAATTAGACATATTGAAACAACAAATTAAACATCCATCTTTTCTCTATTGTTAATGCAAACTAGGCATATTTGAACAACAAGTTGAACATTCAACATTGTTCTGATTTTGAAAATACTATTGTATTGGGATGCATACATGTGAAAACTTGGATGCCTAGATTCCTACAACAACAATTGATTTCGTTTCTCCTATTTGTTAATTACTGAACCAAATTATTTATTATTTTCTATAGTAAACACTGAAATGAATACACTGCAACCTTCACCATTTAAGTAAAATACGGAAACAAGAAACTGAACAAGAAAGAAATACAACACATCTACATAGTTATTTTTGGACAAATGTCCCTAGAAGAACCCAATGCGGGAAAATCGGTGCAACAAATGAGGGTTTTATTATTATGTAGTAGTAAATTCTGAATACAATTTTTGGATGCCTTCCCGATAATCCAATTACAGAGAATATAACTGACAGAGATATTTATGAGGTTACCTCACACTATCACTAGAAGTCCTGGCTAATCCGGCTCTTGAATGAACAAACCCTAGCTGCCTCTGCATTGCCTTTGTGGAGTGTCTACGTCAGCTTAACATCACAATTTCTAGTACCTATGTCACTATTCATGACTGATCGATTTGCCTCTGAGATTCTAACTTCTGCTCTCCCAGTCTCACACCTCAGCTTCCAACTAGAGAATGCAAACCCTCTAACAAATTTTAGATTCCCTCAAGACTTTTGCATTGCCTTTGCATCAACCTACACTACCTCTAACTGGCTTAGCATCAACCTCTTTGGCTTTGTGTTGCCTCCACTAGATCTCTCTTTGTCTCTTCTCTACTGACTATTCTTCGACTGGGAAATATTTTCCTTCGAATACTATCCCTGCCCCTATATATAAAAGATCACTATCGAAAATCTCTCCGGTGGTTACTGTGCTTCATAAAATCAAACTTTGGATCTCCCTTTTATGTGTTTTATATGTTCCCCTCAAGCCTCTTCTTATATCTTTATGTTGGACAACCAACAACCCAAATTAACTTCTAATCAATGGCTCAGATCATTTTGTCTTGATCCTTATCTTCTTCTAGAAGTTTCACCCAGAGTTAGATTAATACCCTTGAATTATTTTAATTTTCTAAGTTTAGACTTAGGGTCCCATTAACAATAATTCTTATTTTAATAAAACTATCTTTGGGTGGAATTTACCAAAACGATTTCTGGGTATTGGAGAATGCATGTGTTTAGGCCTCCTTGCAAATTTTGAATCTTAGAGCACATACGATGCTACCAGAAATCAACACTACCTCTTAGCAAGGAATGTGCTCTAGCAATGCACCCTGGTGAAGCATCACCCTGTTCTGTAACATCTTCTTCCATGCTGCTAATGTCTATCATCATGTCCACCAACTACTACGTAAATTCTACATCTGTGCTACTACTAACCCTGCCACTGTCAACATTGCATCTGTACTGAAACTCCCTCTCAACTCTGCATCCATGTTGTCGCTAGCACTACCACTCCCAACTGCATTTTCACTGCAACCTTCTCTAACTGTTGTTTCTACTACATCAACAATGAAAAATGATCGCAAATTACTGAACTGGTGTTCAATATGATGCATCTCATTTTTATAGTTCTAACTTCTACTAGTCTCTATGTTGACCATCGAAATCCTTTTTACTGCTACTGACCTCTGTTATGTGCCAACTGCACTGTTGCCAACTCTAGCTCTACATTGCTCAGTCTCTAGCATTACTAACCACTACAAATGTCACTTTGGCACTCCTCTGCACCAACAGACACTGGTCCATCTTTCTACTACTGATCTGGGCTATTGTAGCAAGGAATTGATCTAAGAGGTGACTCCTCAAGCATCCTACCCATTTGTAGTCTTTTCGAACTATAGTTCTAAATCACCTGACCTCCCTCCTAGAGACAGTTGGGTTGTCATGGAAAACTCCTCCTCCTCGACCTCCGTAGTTGCAACCTTTAGATCGTGCTTCTCATCTTTGTTCTTATTCCTCAGAGGACACTATGCTGCATAGTGATCAAATTAACCACACTTGAAGCATTTTATCTTTGAAACATTTTTCTTCTTCTTTCGTTGCTCTTTCCACCCCTTGGATGCGAGGGTTGCATTCTCTTCCTCCCCCTTGGGCTTTGACCCACGTTGTTGCTTCCATCAAGTTTATAATTGACCAAGTCTCTCCTTAGCTCATCTTGCTTAAGAGCTTCCCACATTTCATCCCAATTTGGCAAAGTCGCCCTACCTAGGATGCTCTGGACAAAGATTTTCCACTCCTCAGATATTGAATTTTGTGACAGTCTTACAATCTCAGAACCATGAGGTGTTGACCCCACGACTAACAACTTATCTTAGGTATTCTGAAGCTTAGAGTGTAACAAATCAATTCCTTCCCCCTTCTGCATCTACATAGATCTCATCTTCTTCTCCAAGTACATCCTTTGCTACTCGGAAGATCCATGATACGATGTCAGCAATGTATCCCACATCTCCTTGGCAGTGTTTCTTCCAGTGATGTGACAAGCTATATGATCCTTCACTTCATTGAGCATCATTCTTTTTGTCTTTTCCACTACTCCATTGTACTTCTTGATCGGATCTAGATTTGTAGGATTAGATACCACACTGTCAACATAGACTTTGTGAAAATGCTCATTCAGAAGGCATGACATCCTTGCCTTCTATATCAGATAGTTGGATGCCCCATCCAATCTATCCTGATCTCTTAGTCCATTGTTTTTCATCTCTGCCAATCAAAATATCGAATGACCTCCTCTCTCCTGTTACTGCTTAGCAAGTGAGAATTCAGACTCCTTGGCTAGAAGTCCTTTGAGGAAGGATTCTGTCAACAATGTGTCTATATTCCCTCTAACATCTCTATGCCTAGCAAATTCCTGTAGAAAAACCATGTCCCACCAGAAACCCCTCTTCGTTGAAGCTCTTGCTGCACTATTCCCTCTATAATGACAAATCTAGATCTGGAGATTCTACCTCGCTGCCAATTCACTCAGAGAGAGATTTTCCAAGAAAATATTGTCCTCTTAGCCTGACTAAGCAAACCCTCTGGGGATTCAAATTACCGCCCCTACAGCAATTTCCAACACCCTTCCTCCTTCAACATTGGTCTCTTTTAGCACTATTCTCTTGTTTCACCTACAGCTCCGATACCATGTGCAAATTTGGATTCCCAAATTCCTAGTGGAACAACTAATTTTGCTTCTCCTATTTGTTAATTACTGAACTAAATTATTTTATGTTTTCTACAATAAACATTGAAATGAATACACTATGGCCTTCAGCATTTGAATAAAATAAGGAAACAACAAACTAAACAAGAAATAAATACAATGCATCTACACAATTACTTTTGGACAAATGTCCCCAGAAAACCCCAATGTAGGAAGATCGGTGCAACAACAGAGGGTTTTATTATTATGGAGTAGTATTTTCTGAATACAATCTCTGGATGCCTTCCCAACAATCTAATTATAGAGAATATCACTGACAGAGATTTGTGAGGTTACCTCACACTATCATCGAAAGTCCTAGCAGATCCACGTCTTGAATGAACAGCCCTTGGCTGCCTTTGCGCTACCTCTGCAGTACCTCTGCGCAATGTCTGGATCAGCCTGGTGTCACACTATCTAGGTCTTGCGCCACTCTTCCTAGCTAATTGATTTGCCTCTGAGATTCCGACTTCCTATCTCCCAATCTCACACCCTAGTTTCCAACTACAAAAATTGAACCCTCCAGCAAATTTCAAACCCTTAAGACTTATGCGCTGCCTCTGCGTCAATCTACGCTACCTCTGCATGGCTCTACGTTAGCCTCTTTGGCTCTGCGCTGCCTCTACTAGATCTCTCTCTCTTCTTTGATGAGTATTCTCCAACTGGAAAAGATATTATCCTTGCTCCTCTCTACAAAAGATCACTATCGAAAATCTCTCCAGAAGTTGCTCTGGTTCAGAAAATCGAACTTCTGACCTCCCTTTTGTGTGTTTTCTAGGTGGCCCTCAAGCCTCTTCTTATATCTTTATGTTGGACAACCAACAACCGAGATTAACTTCTAATCAATGACTTAGATCATTTTGGCTTGGTCCTTGTCTTCTTCTAGAAGTTTCACCCATAGTCAGATTAATACCCTTTAATTATTTTAGTTTTCTAAGTTTAGACATAGGGTCCCATTCAAAAAAAATAATTATTTAAATAAAACTCTCTCTGGGTGGAATTTCCCAAAACGATTTCTGGGTATCAAACAATGCATGCCTCTAAGCCTCCCTGCAAACTTTGAGACATAGAGCACATCCCTAACAGAAATCAACAGTAAGTTTATGGCCAATTCCTTTTTTCTTGTTACTTTTACATTTCCACTAATAAATTGATAACTTACTTTCTTTTCTATTTTTGATGAACAAATTTTTTTTAAAATTATATTTATAAAAAAATCATTGCAACAATAAAAAAAATATAATTAATATTTTCTACTTTCATTTTTATCCAAAAACACATTTACAATGCTTTTAAAAAATGGTTTACTATAATTTACATTCATCTTGATCTTTATATTTAGTAGTATCTTTATTGAAGTTCTCTCTATTATAAGAACATTAAAATAAAATTAAACATTTTGTTGGGTATCAACCAGAGATGTGTAGTGAAATCTGTGATACCATGCTTTGCTAAACGATTTAAATTTTATGAATGAAATAAATAGCAACGTAAGCTAAGGTAGATACGTTCAATCTAGGATACAATGATTACAATATCTCACCCATCTCAGAAGAACATGTATTCATGTATTTCAGGTGACAAATAATAATCAGAGTTTTTTCTTCGAATAATAACATCCAAGATAAAAATGACAAAGCTATAAGCATAAGTACTTATAGATAATTGGCCTTGCAAAGCATACTCTGGTGACGTTTTCCTGCTGCATAATGAGACGAAAGATTAAGAATTTGGTAATCATACGTTATTTGCAAAGAAAATTATAGCAGATCCTCTAAAGTAACAGCTTAAACCATGGAATAAAGATGGAATAAATTAGAATTACAATACTATCCCTACATTTCAAATCAAATAGGTAATAGGTTATTATTGGAATTAAGGTTTCCATGTGTGTTATGTAATTTACAAGTTATTTTTGTAAGTCCCAATTGTGTTGCATCTGAGTCATTGTGAGTCATAGATCCACCTTTTTCGAATCTTATCAATTAGAAGTTGGCTATCTATAACTATATATGTAATTTATCATATGCTCAATAATAATATAACATGGATTTGTTTTGTGTCTGCAATCTTTTTCGACTCTTTCAATTTTTCTAACATAGTATCAGAGCAAGTTCAACAACTATATATGTAATTTGTTATATGCTCAATAATAATATAGCCTGGTTTTGTTTTGTTTGTGTAATCTTTCTCGATTCTTTTTATTTTTCTAATATGGTAGGAGAGCAAGTTCAACCTTGACTCGCTCAAGAGAGGTTGTGATAATGGAAAGTTGAGCAAATGTTAATTTTCGATACATAGAGTAAGCTTAGGTGATATACTATTGTGGGAGAGAGTAAGAGTAAATAGTTTAGTTGTTTGTGTGAGTGATTTCATATGTGTGTTTGTATTCATGTGTAAGTTAGAGAACCACTTACTTGTCGACGAAGAAAAATGAAAAAGAAAAGGCACTGAGCTTGCTTGAATTCGATATGTTGCTGCTATATCGTGTATTTTTGGGAAAAAATTGGGGCTATAAATCTTTTCACGTTTATTTAGAATTTGATTAAGGGATCTTTGTTAAGAAGTTTAGATTTCTGTTATCCATAATCTTGTTAAGAAAATAATTTAGGCAAAATCACATAAAAAATCATTTGTTGACCTGTTTCGAACCAATTAGTGTTATTCATCGTCAGAATAAGTTATTTGTTTCCATGCAACATTTGTGAAAAAGACAAATGTATGCTCCTTATTCTCGTTTTGTTCATAGCCGTCGCTAAGATTCTCTCCTACGTCATTTACAAGCCGAAGTTGCCCAACGTATCACCTCATTTACAAGCCGAAGTTGCCCAACGTATCACCTCTGAATTCATTATGAAATTGTTGGCCAACAACTACAATAAGAAGTCAAATTGAAACGTCCGGAACATGACCTTTGATACCTCTGATTCCAAGAGATTGAAGGCGATTGGCTCGAGAGGAAGATCTTGTTGGTAACTGAGGAGATAATGTACGTGAACAAGGAGGATGTGAACTGCGCAGTGGGGTCTGAGTATATTCAAACTTGACACCATGAAATAACGAGTTGCTTGCATTGCATGCGATATTTGTGGCCATGGGGAGGCGGATCTCATTTTTCGCTTCTGCACGGATGAGATCTCTGCATCATATCTCATTTTGTTTGTTGCAGGCTCACTAAAAATGGCGTGGCGGAGCTTGGAAAATATGAATCGCTTCAAAACACTATGATCTGTGTCTCAGGATGGTGTAATGTGTGTGAGAGAAGGAAATTACTCTATCGCTTCTCCAACATTGTCAATTTTTTAACATGCGGTGTTTATTAAATGAGAACGACCAACTCTCTTACATTTGAAAAGACAATATCTAGTGGGCATTGGAAATGGTGGGCAGAGTTAAATTCTAGCAAAATTGATCGCCCAACTTCATGTCTAAGGATGAGGATTGATGGTCGTACATGAAGATGTGTCATTGTGCATTTATTGCTATCATTGAATATTATTCCTTCTGTGAGTGTTCATTCCTCATAGGATCAATGTGGAGTGGAGTATGGAGTGGAGTGATATGTTATGTGTAAATTTAATGTATCTACGAAGGAAGCGTCTCGCAAGTCTACAATGTCGTTGTTAGATTTGAAAGATGGTTTACATAAAGAACCAAAAAAACATGCCAATTATTAAACATACTAAGTTGACATGTCATGCTTGGGGAAAATTAGTTATAAGTAGTTTTTAATAAGTTGAAGTTGGTGTATCTTTTGTTCTGCAAGAGCATTAATATAGGTTATTTTATACAAGTTGTATAATTGTTTGTTGAAGACATTTTGTACCTAAATTACTATCCTATATAACTGTTGAATACTGCCATAGATGCAATAGATGGTGGAAGTTCCATAGGATAGTTTAGTATCGAGATTGACTCGCCATGCTCTAAGAGGTCGAGAAGCGTCAATTCTGCAAAATACATCAACAATGGTTGGAAGCAATTATGTCTGAAATGGATCAAGTGGGAGGCTCGAAAGTGTGAAGAAGAAAAAAGCGGAAACCATGACATTTCAGAGTGAATGTGACAAAGATTCATATTATTGTTCTAATTTGTGTTTTTAAATTTCTGTTACATGTAATCATAAAAAAGTATTGGAAGTAATGCTTTCATATATGTCATGTGATTTACAAGTTGTGTTTGTAAATTTGAAAACATTAATATGGAAATAGTTATTTTCATATATATGTAAGTTATATCTGAATCATTCTGAATCATTTGTTATATTATATGCAATCTCTCTCGAATCTCTTTATTTTTTCTAATAAGTACGACACATAAAACAGAATATTCATTAATTTATAAGTCTACAGTCATTGACTAGAGGCATTGTCATGCAGTCCGTGGGTGAAATCTATGTTACCAGAAATGCGACGATGGTCAGCGTTCTTTGGAAAAAGTACTCTAGAAACGAGATGGCACTTGAAACGTCGTCTTATACGCCGGTTCCGGTTTTAGGTGGCCAGAAACTCGTTTCGCCAGAAATGTTCATCCGTTTTCACCTCCATTTAATGATGTCCTTTCCCCACTCAGGTTAACTCTTGTTTCAACAGTAGTCCACTTTTCGAACTGCATGCAGATTAGTTGCCTTTTGCAGTTGTGCATGTAAATTAGTGGTAACGCAAGGTTTCTGGTAAAGTGTGAAATTATTCTTTATTCCAAAATGCTCACCATCCCTCTTTGTTTGTGTGTATTAGAGTGTCATAAATTTGAGAATCATTCACAAATATATAAGGCTGGGCATTGTTAGTTATGAACAATACATACAGATATTTATATGTCAATAACAATACGGAATTAAAGTTTCAACATCTTCCTTCTCTCAAGGTCATGGAGATTCAACCATAGAAAATCGAAAGTTCCAAAATCATGGAAATTTTAAATATATTTAAAATAATCTTTGGCCTATATGTCATGCAAAACATTCTACAAATTATAAAGGCTAAAACCTGGATAATTATCCATCCACTCTTTGTTTGTCTGGAGCATAAATATAAAGCTATATTGAAGACGCTCAATCGCACAAGCGGTTTGAGGTCAGGTGTAAACATGTGCAAAGCGTAAGAGTAGATCAAACAATGGGTTTAGAGCCAGCCATCCATTCCTTTTACACTCAAATTAGAAACATCTTCGGTTCAAAATCTTACCATTTTTTACAATGAAATTGGTAGCATTCTTTCTATTCTACCAAAAAAACATATTTCCTTGTAACATTCTTTCTATTCTACACAAAAAAAAACCAAATACTAAATGTGGAAACAACCATTATAACAAATACTAGATATGTAAACAACTAGTATTTCATTGTGCAAAAAAAATTACTGTTCTGAACAAAGATTAAAATTGGAAACTGGAATTATTACACAATAAAAGTGTAGAAAATCAAAATAAAAATAAATAAATAAAAATATTTTTTATCTCTTTTTCGGGCTTGGTGGACAACTTTATGAAAAAATGAACTTGTAAAAAGAGAACAGAGGGAACATGTATTTCCATTAGTCATCAGAATGGGAGTGTCAGTTGCATCATGCTTGAACATGGAACCTATCTATTTAATTATCTTATTGTTGGGTTTTAGCTTGCCTAGGAGACGTACCATCCATATCAGTATCTTTACTCCTCTGGCTAGTTACTCTTCCAGTCATATCATGTGTGATTCGATGCCTCCTATTTTATTTCATGATATCACATGGTACTCATTAGTCATACTCCCTAGTCATTATTGTGTCATGCTGTTATGTGTTCAAGGGAAGTCTCCACCTATATCGGCCATCTGCAATTGCCTGTTGACCTTTCTGAGTCAACCATCCATGTGTCAGTTGAACATCATTTCTTCATGAATTCTTACATTCATCACATCATCCTAGTTTGTTCTGTGTTGATTGATTGGGGATACATCAATTCCCTCCTTCAACGGATCATCTCCTGTCGACTTCAGCTAATTGTCTAGGTGCTTGATCAAGGAACCAGTAGTACCTTGAAGCTTGCGACCCTCAGTGGCAGGTTTGCTCATGATTGACAATGGATTTACATTATTGGCTCTTGATTGATCGAGTTCACTAGTGTTCGAAATTAGCTCATCTATTCACATTTAGTGGATTGTACTAGTTACCTTGGGGGTCCATTTTCCTCATTGGTGGATTCCCTCCTATTTGTTATTGGTTTACCTTATTGCCTAGTAATCAGACAGTTTATACCATGCTTGACTTCAGATCATCTATTCACGTGGTGTAGAATCGTACCATCGGGCTTATGTCAAATACCCTAAGTTAGGGGCATCTCACTCTCATATGGAATCCTTCCGAGGTTGCGTTGGAGTTATTTATCATTCATGTACTTTGAGGAATATCCTAAGACATCTCTCAATCTGTTATGTGTCCATAGTCCTATTGATTTATACTGTGACATAGATCCATGATTGTATTTACTAGTGGTTATGCTCTATCAGTTGAGTCACATGGATCCACTGTGTATGTCTTCGTGGCCATGTTCTAGCATTTCATGCCATGGATCCACTATGTATTGCTTCATGGCCATGTTATAACATTTCATTCCATGGATCCTACTGTAATTCAGGAGACAGTTCCTGGTTGTGGGGGAACCAGTTTCTGAGACATTTTTGGATTAATTAAAAACAATTTAAAATCAATGAAGGGAAGGACAAGCCATGAGGGTTTGTAAGAAAACGTTTTATGTCTGAAAACCTAGCCTTCTAAAATAGAATGGCTAAAAACTATGAGAGCTACAGGGTGGAGATGTAAAGAAAAAAATGAAGGAGATAAAGTTTTGACACAAGCAATTAAGAATATGTGCTTCAACTCTATAGAAAGAATGATAGATGAAGAAGAAAAAGTATGAGTTAGACTCTCAGATGTGGAGCACTTAATTAAGTGTTTTAGGATTAATTTTAATGATTACAATGCAATTTTCATCAGTACAATGAAGTAAATTCATTAAAATTTCAACTAAAGCACCAATTTCATCTTACACTATCCAAGAGAGGAAAAACATAAATGAATGCTGGAACACATGAGAAAAACAATAACTGCAACAACAATGCTGAAATCAAACTACAATATCAAGTTCAGATTTCAGAATGAATTTTGTCTACATTACAAATCGTGGGTGATTGTGCCCTTTCGAACCCCTGGGATGTCTCCTTTGTGCTATTTTATTGTCTTCCTTCATCAAACTACCCTAGAATTGCTTATAAAACTATTTTTGAAACAATTATATAACTGCCCAAAATAATTTTACAAAAATATGATATAATAAATTTCATAAAGCCAACAAAATAAAGGGAAGGCTCTTTTAATGTGTATAATTAGTGAGCCCCTTTTCAACCTTCTAAATTCAATAACATGATAATTTTCCAGAGAGAGGTTTAAGTGGGACCAAGGGCTCATCCTCTGCATACACAAACAAAACCTTAAACAACTTACGAGGTCACTTTAGCACTTCATAGAAAATCAAGATAGTGCTTCCGTAATGAATCAGGTTAATTGGTCATTTGATGCGCAGTATAATAAAACTACCTTGCAGGACCACCCAATACATTAAAATTCATGCAAATTTTCCTCCCGGGACTCCGTCGATTTATAATACTGTTTTTATGAGCTATCGATCTGAAACATTGAAAGAATCACATATTAGACTATTCTTCTATGAACTTCTTCATCTTTGCATCCAACTCTGTTGTAGCCTCCTCGCCTTTCACAATAATTCGGTCAATATATTCATCAGTTATGGTGCTATTCTTAACTCTGGTTGAAAGCAATAAAATAAACTTTTCACTCCCTTATTGATTGAAGTAATCTATGGAAGCATCACAATCCTCTGCTAAAGTATTCCCATCAATTCCACAATACTAATATCCACGGAACATACAATAATCCTCCCGAATGACCAATATTATTTTCATCTAGCTCAACCCCCTGAAAGAGATATGGATGGTTGCAGCGCTTCCGAAATTTCATGACTATATTCAAAAGGTGTTTACGCTGTCCTCCAACATTGACAATATCCAAGGTTTTTGAAGCAATTCCTGGTAAACATGCTATTGCATTTTAAGAGGCAGGCCCTTCTCGACATCTGACCTCAGTCTGTATAGAAGGAAAGGTCGATGAACATTGTAAAGTTATTGAACGACTTCTTGTTGGTCATTTTCACCTGATATTTGGAACCGGCAATCAAAAGTTTCAACTGAACTAAAAGTTTCTGGAAGTAAGAAATTGAGAAGAGACCAGAGTTTGTTAAAGTTTTTTTTGAAGAGGCATATAATATATATCTCCAGGCAATTGTGAGCAATACTTATCGATCAATGCTACCCTGGTATTCAATGAAACTATTGCTCCAAACTCTTCTATTCTTGCATGACCACGCCACCGTATGAAACTACAAACAATATCTGACAAATCAAAATGAATAACCAAGTTGCAACCTTGACTTGAAACATGAAAATGTGATTCAATTCAACGTTATGTTCCTTTTCCAACCTGGTCTGCAACAATGTTCACATTATAATTTTGTTTATACCTTAATTCCACAACCTGGACGGCGTTCTTTTAACAAAAACATGGCTAGAAAGAAGCTACGAAATCTCTGAAACCGTTTAGAGGTTTTCGAAGAGTTCCCATGTTGAAGTCAATATGTGTCATTCTACACAAAACCCAGATTGTGGATTTTTGAAATTCACCTTCATCTGTTCAAAACGTACATTTTAAATCTATTGTCTAAAAACTCTGTGTTTTTTTATCAATATAAAAATGGCATCTGGAACATAATGTGATGCAGACACCTGCATTAACGCTTCCCTGGATTTCCACATATCAAAAATAAATAGCCACTTTTACCATTAGAGGCTCTACCCATATTAGAACTTCTTTCCTGAATATTCATAAAATCTATAGTTCTTCAATATTTACTAATATTCTCCTTCCGTTCATCGGACACAATTCATGTCTGCCTTTCATTTACTTTTCCTCATCCAACAAAACCTCTTACGCTCAACAAAATGCCACATTCGTTGCATTCTTACAACTCAGCTTGTGGGAATGTAATGGTACTATTGAAGTAGAGGTTTTCTCTTCTTCACTTTCGCTGAAACTAGCAATGACAGATTTGCCAAATTTATTCAATTCTATTAATAATGAAGCATTCCAATTGTGGACATTTTGAAGGTAATAATATGAGTGCCAAGTACTTTCTCAAGTGTCTGCATTACCACTTTTTCACATCATGGGGAATTAGAATTACATGTTATTGCACATAATGCAGTTACAAGTTACAACGGCAAACTCCTCTTCCATGACATTTTATATTCAGATACTAAATCTTCCAACACAACATTATTTTCATTGTTCTTATAAACTTGAATTTTGGTCAAACATTTTCCTTTGCTGAGAACATGAGAAACCCAATACTTTTCTAAAAACCATGGGTAATTTAGTATTGTGTCTTCATAAATTCATTGGCATTGCCTAACAATTGCATTCCATCTAGATGACTCTTTTGTAGACCCAAAAATTCCTTCTTAGGAGGATTCTCATTAAACTGAATCAAATGTTTCGAAACCTCTTGCCATCCAACCATTGTGATGTCTTCTTTAATAGTCTTTATAACATTCTTCTGTGCAATAGCTTGACTACTTTCATTCAAGCACCAAAATTGAACTAAACATTCATTGCATTTGACCCTTTAAAGCAACATCCTAACAAGCACTTACAAAAATTTTCCTTGGTTTGTATTTTCTATTGTATTTGAACAAGTAGTGCTTCCACTTCCTGCACAAAAGCTTCTAAATGTTTCACTATTTTTTTTTTAATACTGTCATAAAGTGCAATGTCTGTAATATCATTGGTATTTCTTGTGCTAGAAAGGCCTTCCCACTTTCTAGGGGTTACATTCCCAAAACTCTAAAAATTGTGCCCTTGCCTTTCATTGTTGCATGAAACTAGTCTCCACACATTTGCGGAAGGATTTGGAACCAAAATTCATATTACATAGTGAATTATAACACTAGCATATATGGAAAAATACCTCCATCACATGATCTCAAGAACTGATATTAAATAGCACCCTAAAATTGTTCCCATTTCCAAACATTTCAAATGAAACTAGGAGGTATTTCATCGTTCTTATCATTTTTTATAAAACAAGAATATCTTCCCTTTGTAGGGTTGTTAGAAAATATTATCAGGTGTCATTAAATTTTGCAAAATTTAATCTTGAGTTAGACCCTTCTTGAGGATCTTTGATATTTTAGCTGTGCCAGAATGAACTACAACTCCGTAGTGTATTTTATGGCGGCCATGTTTCGTATCTTCTTATGACCGAGCATGGGTATGACTGCCTCGGGGATGTTATCATTAAAAATGAGTGTTGGCTTAGGTTGGGTGACTCAAGTTCATATTTTACTATGCACCAAAAAACCCCTCAATCATTGGCCCTCTCAGCAACGACATGCAAGCATATCGCAGTCTCACCGAAGTGATTATGGGAGGTTGCAGAACCAAATTTCTATAGCCTGAGAGATACTGCATTGTGGCACTTTTGTATTGTATTATGTTTCAAAATTCATAAACTATTTCGCATCACTTTGTCACATTATAAACATTACTATGTCGTAAATACATGTAACTTCAATAAACTACTATGCTACAACATGCTACCTCACATTCCTGCACTACTTCACACTTATATATTACTTTGTAGAATTCTATTCATCACTTAACATAACATAACATTCATAACTTCATAGTATTGGAATAGAAGTGAAAATAATAAGAAAATAAAACATGAAGACATATTTTACCATGGTTAATCCCAATGTGGGACTATGTTCACAAGAACTGTTGCTTATAATAGAGAATTTAGTACAACAAACAGTGCTTCACCTATGCACACAACTGCAAATTTTCTACACACTAAGCTACAAATGGTCTGCTCTGCACACTAAGATATAGAAGCAGGCCTCCATGCTCTCAGCTTTGGAGCCTTTCCCCTTCTTTTGAATTACATATCACAAAAGTACAACCATAAACATATATCTTGATCAAGAGATGTTTTCCTCCTTTATTATTTATCCATATATATAATTTTAGATTCAGGGATTACATCGCTACATTACCATGGACCAAATATCATGGTTTAGAAAATACAAGGGACTATGGACCAAAACCCTTCAACTTATACAATATTATATGTTTTTACAAAAAGGAAGGGACTTCGCTGTGAAGCCCCTATATTGCAGGGTGGGTTTGCTGTGTTGTGCACTTCACACTTTGTACTGTGTGCTTTATCCCCAAAATTTGGCTTCCATGCCCAAAATTTGGCCAGGTTGGGCTACGCCCAACAATGAGACTTCAACTCCAAAGTTTTATGATCGGCCTCCCTCGTTTTCTTTCCTCACTTCCATTTTGACCTCTGAGTTTTGTCATAATGTATTTTGGCCATCAACTTCTCTTCTGACGTCATACATTAAGAGACATCTTTTATTAGCCTATTTTAACCCTGTAGGTCAATGACCCTTAGTACTTGAGTCAAATTTACTTTTTTCTAGACCCAAGAATTTTTTTTTCTAGTTTTACCCTTGGACACTGACACAGTAGCCTATGGGACTCTCCAGACCCTCCCGGTTTCTCTCAAGCCTTCTCTGTGAGAGTGTCTAGGGACTTTTTTCCCTCTTTCAGTTCTAGTGCCTACGAATGAATTATAGGGTGTCTTAGTCCCTAGGAGATTAGTTTGATTTGTCATATATTCGAGTTGGCCAGGGCTTATCAGTTATAAGTTTCAATGACTTTTCTTTTTCCTGAGCATCCAAATACATCCTCCTGGGACATCTCTTCTACCTACTTATACTAGACCATTCGAGAGGGTCAACGAGTTTTGGAGAGTTAGTATAGAGAACTTTATCTTGAGCCTATGTTGCTATTTTGCTACTAGAGTGAGATTATGAGGTATTTTACCATGATTTTGCTACTTTTCATACTCATTTCTTAGGCATAGTGGGGAAACCTTGTTGGATTATGGACAATAGGCTTGAAGGTGAAGGTATAACATTGTATCGATCTTTCATAATTAATGGAAACATATGTTACCTTCCTTACTTGAATTTTTGTTTAGCATGATATGAATGTATATATCGCATTTCATCTAATGATATTTCGAGGAAGGTCACATGTCATCGTTGTTTAGTCGTGATTGTGTGTAGCGATAGAGATCTAGTTTGGATGTGTTGGATCACTTGAGTGGAGCGCAAGATCTACATCAAAATCAAAACCCTTTCCTGACCTGTGAGGATTCCATGTTTGATCACTTTTCATTATAGCACTGATTCGACTACTTGCTGCATGATTAAGCATTTGGGATTGGGACCACACTATTTCTTCATTGGTTTTTTCTTTCTCTTTGTGGTGATCTGATTTCGAAACAATATCACAGAGCAACAACTCGTTGCAGATTAAGTAGCAACAATCATAAACTTGTATGTGAGGAAAATTAGAGGAAAATTAAGGAAAATGAGGAAAAGATAGGCCTCAATGATAAAAAGGCTTCTGAGGATAAGTTCACGATATTTTTTCAATTAAATATTTTATTAGTTCTATGGTGGAGTTCTCTCCCTATTCTCTCTCTCATACTCTTACACACTTAGAATTTTCTTGGAGCACATTGGAATTGGAGAAAGTAGGAAAAGGAAAGAAGGAAAGCACAAGGGAATAGTGGGATCAACAACTACAATTGGATTTTTTTCAGGTATTGAATTGAATGTATGGTTTCCTTAATAGTTTTGGCATGCATGGTACATGCATGTGGTTTCTTGGTTATGAGTTGTCATTGGCATGGAGGACCGTCTGGATTGAAAATGGTTTTTCCTAGCTATGCAATTTCTTAGATAGCCATGGTGTTACGGGTTTTCCCATTTTGGTTTCTAATTGGTGCTCATGTTCCTTATGGTTGTGGGTTGAGTTACTAGTTCTTGGAGCATTAGTTGGAAAAATGCTATGGAATCACTGGAAAAACTTGAGTTGAGTTACTAGTCCTAAAGCCTTGAGTGGAAAAATTCTTTGAATCCCTTGGTGGGTTGAGTTACTAAACCTAGAGCCTTCATTGCACAAATGCTCTAGAGCCTTGCTGAAGCTGTGGGTTGAGTTACTAGTCCTGTAGTTGACTTACAACAAACACTCTAGAGAGTTGGATAACTTGGGTAGAGACCGATTTGGCTGCCGTTCGTGATGTCCGACCATGAGGTAGACTAACTAGTTGAGGGTTGAGGTGGTTTGGCCTCTGGAATCCATGGTTTGGTTTTTTTTGTTTTATTCCATAAGATCCCACATCCACACTTAGAACATGGTACGAGGGTGATTGGTTGAAATAAATATTTTTGGTTCAGCCCAATCTATGGTCATGTGGTACATGTAAGCCCATAACTTGGTTGGAATTTTGATATGTCAATAAGAGGTATTTTCTATTGTGATATATGAGAATATGTGTTGATTATGATTGTTATTTTATGGTTGAGTTTCCATGGCTTCTATGTTGGTTATGTTATGGTTATATGTTGGTTATGTGATGTATATCACTTATGGCTCTTGACATGCTTTGATGAATATATGAATGGTTTATGAATGTATGTACTAACTAATGTTATGGTAGCTATTATGAGAGGGTGTCAATCCTCCTTGGTGATTCTTCGATAAGTTTCAGACCCTTATGTTCAGATACGTATTCATGATGACCTATCGAGTACATGTTTTCCATATGTTTAATAAAATTTCTGTCATGATTAGGCTTGGTTAGGTCAAGTTATTGTTAAAGTTTTGTTATTATGGTTTTTTCCTAGTGTCAATCATCATTCTCGAAAGTTTTGTTAAGTTTTGGGCAGAGGTCTAGATACTATACCTGAAAAAGTGGCTTTGGTCTCAAGGTCACTTGCAAAAAACTAAGTAATTTAGATTGCATTCACTAGGAGGAAGGTTCATGAGGGTGACTAGAGGCTTACAAACACTGGATTTCCTTGTTATGTAAGCGACTGAGAGCATATGATAGTGAAAAAATTATTTAACTCAGGGTTTGGGCACCTTGAGTGGTTGTTTTGCTTCTAGGGGTCTTGTATCTCGTAAGTAATGTCAATAAGGTTATATTCTATCGATTCCACTTCCTTAGATGTGTAACTAGGAGGTTAAGTCATGTCATAGTAGCTTGTACCCTCATGTTTACACTAGCTAGCCAGTAAAACTAGGTAGATATGGTAAGGGTGGTTAGAGAGTGGTAACAAAGCTCCTATGTTCAAACACTTGGACTAGATGGGCTAGATGCATGTTGTTATGCATTCATTTTCATGGTTAAATTTTTCATGCATAAGGTAATTTTATGTATTTTATGCCATCATGGTGTTGTTGGTATGTGCTTCCGAGAAAACTAGTGTCTTTTTGATCTGCTAGCCCTCTAGGATTGGTAGCTATCTTAGAAACAAACAATCAAAGAAATTTGGGATTTCCTCTATGTATGATAGATAAGAGTGAGGCAAAGGAACCAACCTGAATCTTCCGCTTGACTCCTTGCTTGATTTCTGTCCCCCTTGATAGAGCTTGCAACTCTTCTCCAACTTATCCTGCTTAGAGAGTACCTGTAGAGAAAAAGTAAGAAAACACCATCAACGCATCTCGATCTGTTATATCATAAGCATTGTAGAATCAGGAATACAATGAACATACAATGGAATTCACAAATAACAACATTCACAAATACACAATTGTGTGGAGGAAAACTCAAAGAACTTTATTAAAATAAAAGGGAGAATTACAACCCAGCTGCCTGATCGAGCATCATCCTCCCAGCATCAAAGCCCTCTTCACCTCATGAAAAGCAATATCACCCAACAATATAATGCTCCTTCTCAAAGACAAACTATCAGCACTTCCTACAAAATTCTAGCCTCCAGATCTCTCAGATGAGGGATCCATTTATAGATGTTTGCAAGGGTGTGAGTCATCTTTGAGTTTTTGATTAGTGTCATACCACTTGTTGTTCTTGGTTCCACTTGGAGATTTCTTGGATCTCTTACTCATCCCTGGGAGAATTTAGAGAGGCAAGTGTCATAGTGGAAGTTTCTAGAAGATTCCATAAGCATCCACTTAGCAAAAGGTCTCGGACATTTGTCCATCCTCGCTCATCGCACCCCAAGAAGGCCTCTTCAGTAGCATCACACCTAGCTAGTGTAGGACTCAGTATGCATTGCACCTTGACAATGGAGCAGTCAGTATGGTCGAGTTTTGGCCAGTTCTGAGTGGTTTTTTAGGTGGAACTTTTGGGGAATGATGTAATCAGTTGACCATGATTCTTTAGGGTATGAAACAACACTTTTAGGGGTTAAAGAGCCCTTGTTTTATCGACATATAAGATTGGAGTTGCAGTGCCCAAATATGTCTATAACAGTTGCCCCCTAAAGCATGAAGTTGTAAATCTTTTGATGTCGAGTGAAATGCTTTATCATGAGGATCCAAGGCATTTGACCTGGAAAGTGACCTATGTAAGATACAATACAATATATCATCACATTATAATTTTCCATGATCTAGCTGAGGCGGACATTCCCATGTTCAACTTTATAAATTCATTTTCATGTACATAGAAGAGATAATCATCTGTAGTTGCAGACTGGTGATTCTTTATATGTAGAGTCATCATCCCTTAGCTTGGATGATCATCTGTGTAGCTTCTGTGTACATTTTATGTCTTTATATTCCTGAATATATCATAGACTAGATGGATGCAACTGGATCCGGGGTCTTGAAACTCGTTCAATCTTCACCCGATGTACAAGTCGATCCATGTGAAACGATGTCCTAAAGTCGAACATGGATAGACATCGACCTGATTACCAACCAATAATGTAAGTTGTTAACAGAAGCGAGAGGAATCACCGATAATGATAATGGCCCTCAAGGTACTACAGTACAATTCACATGGTGTGAATATACGATCTAATGTTGAACACCACAAAAAATATTTCGGTCAAAATCCATTGATGTAAACTTGTTTCCGGAAGTAAGAAACTTGCCATTGAGGCATGCAAGCTTCAAAGTACTGAAAGGGTTGTTTCTAAGCCAACTTCTTGGACAATGAGCCGATGTCGACAAGAAGTGACCCATCATAGGAGGGCCTTAATGCATCCCACATCAATGATACGAAATGAAGCAAATAATTTTCTGGAGGATAAAAACGATCTGACGATACAAGGTTCAGGAATGGCAGTCATGAAAAATGGAGGGTGAAGGTATTACAATGGATGAGGCATTAACTAGATGGTGAATTCTCTAAATGACTTATCTTGAACATATCAGTGACACTGAGATGGATTGGTAGCATTAACCCCAAAATATGGATGTTATGGAGGACCAATGGTGATATGACTGGTGAATGAAATGACCCAACCTGACTCAATCATGTGATGTAGTGAAAGTGTCATGTTCAGGAGCCACTTGCTACCAATAAAATTATTTAAGTTTTCTTCCCTTTTTCCCCAGTCATTACTGACCAATACCTCATTATTTTTTTCAAGCTTGAGGAGGATAGCATATGCTTATTCTGTAATTTTTCGTTCGGGCAAACCTGTCACTATGTTTTAGCAAGCCTAGTGAGAGTGAAACTCGTAATTGTCTGGGTGAACAAGTTTGTCGCTATTGTTTTAAAATTTTAACGACCAAGATAACTCGATCCTTTTCATGTTTAGAGAGTTTGAAAAAGGGCAAAAATGAAACTCCAGTATTTCTTTTTCATAGCATAATCCCTTAAGTCTGAAAAAGGATAAAATAATACGAAAGGGATGATTTTTCGATAACTTTAGCAAGCCGAAAAGACAAGCGCTTGAACTTTTTCATGAGATAATCCCTCAGGTCCAAAAAAGATTAAAATATATAAGAAATATGGCACTTCCAATGAATTTAACGAGCTGGAAAAGCCAAAAGCTCGACAATATTTTCATATTTAATGAGTTTGAAAAGAGTTTAAAGGAGACTTGTTTTTGAGGAATGAATGACGTTTAGGGTAGCAATTGGTTCCGAGTAAGCTTGGAACTTCTCAAAACATGGTGATGTGAAGAGGATGGCTAACAGGACCACTCATCGTCGTTGCTCCTAAAAAAGGTAAACAATCAAGTGGAAGCATATGATCGGCCAAAAGAATGGAGGTGATGGCAGGAACACAAGCAAGGTTCAAAAGCTGATATTATGGCAATCACAAAGGTTATTTATTGAAGGTGGGTTCATTTTTTAACGAGCTTGAACTCTGGGGGAACATATGCTTAGTGGTAGGTTTATTTTTTAACGAGCTTGAACCATGCGATAACATTGCTCATTGTGGTAGGTTTATTTTTTAACGAGATTGAACCATACGACAACATTGCTCATAGTCTGGTTCATTTTTTATTGAGCTTGAACCGTGGGATAATATATGCTCAGTTTCTTTTTATGTGAGCTAGAAATGACAAGACTAAAAAGCTAGAAAAACTAAAGCTAAGGAACTACTGAGGTTAGGTAGGATAGTTTCATTAGCAGTTGGACAAAACACTTCCTTTGCTTCGTTTGTGGTGCAGACGAAGGTGAATGGTGTGTAAGACCAATCACCTAACCTAAGAAGTTGAAAAACTAAGAAACGAAAAATCTAAAAGCTAAAAAATGAAATATGTCATTTGTTTCTTGCATAAAAAGGTTTGAGTCTCCAGGTAACCATATGGAAATCACTGTGGTTACGCAGGATTGTTTTTGTTAGTGTAGCCGATAAAAACTTCCTTGGCTTTGTCTATTAAATAGACAAAGGTGAATGGTGTGAGATAACACTTCCAATCACATAACCTACAGGGAAACCTATCTTTACAGTTGTGTTCGTTCGCCTAAGCAGACTAGGGTGCATGCCCCCTAAGCTTTGTTACATTCACCAGACTACTTGTAGTAATTAGGTGGATGGAATGAAGGTTGAAGAGACATTCTCGATGCAAAAGGACCATTTAAGGATGATTTTTGACTTGAAGTTGTGCTTGAACCACGAAATGAAAGTTGGTCAACAATGACAATTTTTCTTTCATGTGGGAAACACATCACTTGAAAGAGTGTTGAGGCAATAGCTTCCATGTTGTAAACATAGTCACGCCCAAGGAGTAGATTGTAATCTAACAGTCCTTGGACTACCACCACATTCAAGTGAATAGTTTTCCTTCTCAAAGTAATCGGTAACTTAGGAAGGATCCCTAATGGTCAACTGGTTCCTTTGTTAAAGCTTGACAAATTCAGAGTAACAGGCATAAGCAATGGCAAACCAAGCACTTTCCAAGCAGTTGAGGAAAGGATACTCACTAAGGCCCCTTCATCTATGATAGCGCCAGACACGATCATTTTTTGAACTTGTACTGTGATCCAGAATGGTACATTAGAAGGAAGGCAGGATCTTGCTAGTTGATTCCAATCGAAGGAAGTGACTAGACTGCTTGGAGGGGGTACCGAATAAACTTTTGAATTGACTACTTGAGTAGTGGGAACTGGGGGATTCTCTTCTTATTTTGAAGGAATGGGGGGATTTCCCCCAAGTTCATCGGACTCTAAAGTAATAAAAATAATTTGAACAGTATCGTTCTCATTCTCTTTGGGAATGGTATCATTTGAAGGTGGACCTTCTGAAGGTAAAACTGGGTCGACTGCCATCTCGACCTACTAACTTTGGTTTGGTATGGACTCAGAAGATTCATTCTCAATGATAGGTGTTTTGACCAACGATTGAGTTATGTCAGTCGAATTTTCAACTAGTAAAGGACTTGGTGAGAGTTTCTTATATCTAGGTGGAAGTCATTGTGGTGAAGCAAGATGGTTATGCAAGACTCTCTTGACCTCATCCAAAAAAGGACAATGGGGAAGGGTATGGTCCCCTTCCCATAGTCTACATGGAGTTTTTACCTTTCCTTTATATCTGTGAACTTCACTATTAATAGTTGATGGTGTGTTGTCAACATGATCACTAGAGGTTGATGACATCGAATGGTGCGAACTGGGGGACCATTCTCTCAAGATCTGAGGGATGCGTGGAAATTCTTGATGAAAATGGTCTCCCCTACAAATTATGCAAGGAAATCAGGGATATTTAGTGTGCGGATTTTCACCAGATGATTCATGGTTGCCCCCTTGCTTGGCTGACTTCTTCTTCTTCTTAGACAATGTAGAAGAGATCATATGATAGGTTTCCACTGTGGCCACTTCCGCCAGATTACTTGGAGGCAGGAGGGCAAAAGTACCCATTAAGGAAGATTCTTTTAAGATACCTACTCCGACATTTTGAAGTGATTGAGAACTTCCATGGATCAATGGAATGCTTTCAGTAGCTTGTGAAATATTGGGGAAAAAGGTTAGTTGGTCAACGATTATAATTCCACCTTAGAAGGGAAATGAAATCTTTTTAAAATATGTAGACACAACAGTAGCCATAGCATAAATCCAGGGCCTTCCCAGCAAGATATTGTAGTCAAGGTTTCCATCAATGACTTCAACCTCAAATTCTCCTATCTTGCCCCCCATTTCAACTTGCAAGTTACTTAAAATCCCATACGGCGTGTATGTTCTTCCATAGAATGTTTTTAATGTCATTGATGATCAATACAAGGGTGGTGAACCTAATGTTTTCCAGCAACTCATTGACATAATGCAGGTAGATGCTCCTTCATCAATGATTGTTCGATGAACAGTTTTATTGAGGGATTTTACCTATATAAGGAAAGCGAGTTGGGCCAGTAACTAAGGTTCGTATCCTTTATGGTTAAAGGCAACAAGATTGGAATCTGTTGGATCAATCCCACCTATTGCCGATAACAAAGCCTACTTTTAGGAGGAGCAATTCTGTAGTACCTCAAGGGTCGCCAGAGCGGATGGGGATTAATCCAGATCCTCCACTATATTATAATTCTATGCTGCTCGAGCATGAGGATGAAATGTTGATTTATGTACTACTCCCTTTGGCGGCTTTATAGTTAATTCAAGAATGATGGGCGAAACAACTTCTCGTGAAGTTGTTGTCAAAATATTGGGTTGATATGTAGCCTTGTTGTTCGACGATTGTGGATTCCCATAATCTTTGTTCCTTGTCGATATCAAAGCATCATTTTTCTCTTTCGAGATGTATAACATAAGCACTTGTGATGTGGAAGATTGATCGATAGCAACCAGATTGGTTTCTAGGTTTGGAAACAAATCAGTAAACACCGCCGAGGTACTTGAATTTTTTAAAATTCTCGCGACCTCAGCTCCATCTGGACAATATTTCGTGAAATGCTCATCGTTACATATGTAACATGGATAATGAGGTTTCTTTTTCCCAGTAGGTTTTTCAGAAGATTTTTCAGAAGTTGAATTCTCCTGTTTCTTCTTATTATTTTTCCCTTTCTTCTTACCCCCTAGTTTCTTTGGATTCTTTCCTTTGTCAAATGACATGGCATTAATCTCCGAGGTAAGAGGTTTATCATTTGATTTTTGACTAGAAACTGCAAGGGCTTTACCGGATGCATCCATTACAGTTTGTGTGCTTGACGTACCAATAATGCCATCGTCGATGTGAGAGTCCTTGTTTGATTTAGGAGGAGGAGGAACGGAAAATTCTAGTCTAGGAGCATCAGGAATTTTGTTGTAGAGTGTGCTAGATTGAGTATTGATCAAGTCTAAATATTGTTCATGAGCAATGACTTGCTCTTCAGTGACAACTCCTCCCTTTGCCACATCATCAGTAATAGAAGGCAATAAGGACTTAATAAACCACTCAGCTAGAAGTTGATCAAGAACATACATCTTCACCATTCGATGACGGTGTCACTACTCATGAATATGATTAGATATGTGAGTGGCCGTGGTCTGTTTAAAATTGGTAAGGAGTTCTATTCTCGTTTCTTACCTTATGTGTAGCTGGAAGTGGGCTAGAAAAGTAGTGGCAAGGATGTTGAAGTAATCAAACAAAACTCTAGGAAATTCAATATACCATTTCACTGTTAGACCAGTTAGCATTCTCTGAAAAAGGCGAAGCCTAATCGAATCATCATTTAGGGTGTTAGAGGAGCACCACAAATGAAAATTCATTACGTGATTCAATGGATCTTCACCTGGATTTCCATTGAATTTAGGAATATCGGTTGGAAGTTTATGAAGAATCGATGGCCACCAAGGGGCATATGCAATTGGATTATTTGTCAGTCGATTCAAATATGGTAATTCCAGAGTTGCTACAAAAGGCAACTAATGATTCAAGTTAGGTGAAGCATACCCATAATAAGATGGAATCTCCTGAGTAGTAGGTCTTTGCATACCAACATAATGTATCTTATGCTGGTAACTTTGATAAGGTTGTTGGTAACCATTATAGTGTGGGTGTTGATAACCATTTTGAAAATGCAATTGTGCATTACCTACAAAGCCTTGTTGCTCAGGTCCTTGGTATCTTTGCTAGAATTGTGATTGTTGATATTTTACTAGCCATGGTTGTTGGACCATTTGTTGTTGCCCAACACTGAAATATTGACCAAGATGTGGGGTGATAATACCCACTTGAGCTAGAGTCGTTCCAAGTATGGAAGCACTAATCTCAAGTTGTGATTGAGCCGTAGAGATAAGAGGCTATTGTATTGCAACCTGAGAGACTTGAGGTTGACATACAACAGGTAGTGCTTGTACTTGTGACACAGTCACAATAGCAGGTGTAGTGTGAATATTCAACACAGGGGTTGGATCTGTTGCATTGAATATACAACCCTTGGTTGTTGAGGTAGTATTGGTACCCAACCATTGGATGTAATTCCAGTTTGACCTGAATTTCATTGTGAACTCTCATATGGTTGTTCCCTAGGAGGGAACAATGAAAAAGCATACTTCCCTCCATATGGCGCAATCCAGTGTTCAAAGGATATATCGGTCTTTGAAGACTAGTCTGCCCAAATTGATACTGGCATGCAGGATCAATTTGCTTATTTTCAACATAAGAAATACCAGATGGGGTTCTGATGAACAAATAGGAACAGATCATGTCGTTGAAACTATCCCTGAGTGGACTCTAGCTAGTGATTGATAACTAGTTGGGACAGATGGTATACTAGCAAACATTGTATGAATGGCAGCAGGAAGCTCCGCTGTAGCTGTATCAGATGTTATAGTCCTAGATGTTGATGGTTGTTTCAACATGTTTAGTCTATCCAAAAGATTTCCTAGCCATTCGACAGGAACTTGCGATGAAGGATAATTAAAAGAACTAACTTTAGGAGTAGAAGGATACAGATGAACCCTAGTTTCAAAATGTAATGGGGTACTGGATGGAAGATCCTCTATTATCTCCTTTATAGTAATTATTCCAGGTGGAAGAGGTAGACCGTCAGGTCTGTAAAATATTTCTAGAGATGAAGGAGGTATAGATTCTACAGTGACAGATACTGGAGGGGTGACACCTTCTGAATTCTGGGACTCAACTTCTAGATGTTTAGGTAAGTGGACTTCAGTCTCTGGATCAGCTCTAGCTGCATCTATTTCAGGTATAGAAGTATCTACCATTATACTAGGATCAATTCTAATGTCGTCTTGTAACTACGAAACTTTTTCTGTAAAGGCAGTTGTACCAAAATTGATTGGAGTAAATGTAGTCTCTGACGATGTTGAAACACAAGTTTCAAATAGATCAGGTGAATTGGACTGAGTTAAATGAGAACGTTTCACCTAGAATGGCTTCGTTTCCAGAGTCAAAGACAGTTGACTTGTTAGCCTCCGCGAACGACAGGGTTTTGATTGACTTTCTTCCATGATTGCGGATTACATGATCAACTAAAAATTAAAGGGAAAATGATATTCCGAATTAAATAAACTTTAAAGGTGTTTTGATACAACTTTTCTTTTTCAATTTTTAAGAGTCGAGAAAAAGCTAAAGATGACTCTAGTCCCCTTCGATTTTTAATAACCCTGAAGTAACAAGTGCTCAGATGGACCTTTTATTTTAAGGAGTTGAAAAGGAACGAAAGTGACTACTCTGGGAATCTAGATAGAGGGATTACCAAACCAATCGCAAAACTACAATATACACCTTGGTGATAAATTAAAGAGAAATTACCAAGGACTTATATACAACAGTCAATCTTCCCAAATGTTGTGTTCAATTCATTGTGATCGATAGGGAGGCAACCACGGCTTCTTATGGATAATGGATGTAAGCCTATTGCGGTCTCCCAATATATACATGACGGTACAAGGAGCACAAGTCTGTGTTAGAACTTATCATATCAAAGAGAAGGAATCACCCAACCTTCAATGTAAACGATAGTTACTAGATTTTACAATGCCAGAACACATCTCCAGCCTAGACCTCTAGATGTGTTGCGTTAAGTTCCAAAGTGTTGTTAAGTTCATTGAAATTTATTTTAGAGTTGATCTTGTTTATAAGTTTTCCTTTCAATGGTTTACCGTGTGATGTAGATGTAAAATTCCTAAATGCAATCTACAATGATAAACAATTGTTGTTTATTTTTAGCAATGAAAATCCAAGCTACTAAGGAAAGAAGATTACGGTTCTTTCAAACAAAGAGCAAAGAGCACACACTAAATTCACTTTTCCTAAATCATCTTTCACACACAATCTAAATGCAAATGCAAATTTATGTATTTTTTTTCATTCCCTTAATGTAAGGAATGCCAAAAAAGAAAACTAAGTATAGATCTAAAACATTTCACTCAAAGCGACATTTCGACAATTTATTTTTCAAAATGGAAAGGAAGACTAAAAAACACTTTTTCAGTCTCGAATAGAAAATGCTTTCGACACTTCAAATATCAAAAAATCAAATCAAATACATGACAAAATTTTCAATCGACTATCTAAAGAAGGAAGACTTTACGAAACTTCTCTTTTTGACACAAAACAACACTTACGACACTTTTTGCACCAAAACAACAAATCGATTCAAGTAAATTTTCAACAAAGGATCGTAAATTATGGACAAATAAAAAAAAATTTACTAATCTTGATCAATGGAGGCTGAACAATGTAATGCAAGTAGGCTTTAGCAATTGGATATTTTTCATAAGAAGCAAAAAACAACTAAACAGCGTTGAAAACAAAGACAAAAAACCCCAAATTTCAAGAGAAGAAATAGGATTACTCAGTCATCGCACCTATTCTTCCCAGAAACAGGGATGCATCGCACCTATTCTTCATAGAAATAGGGATGCACCGCACCTGCTACACTCAGGAAGTGAAATGCATAGTGGCTCCCAATGACAAACAGTGTGATGGGCCAAGGAGCGCAACTGCGATGGGTTTTGGCTCACATTTGCAGTTGATTTGAGTGAGCTAAGTTGAGCTATGATGGATAATAAAGAGAAAAGTACAGGGGTATGATATTGAGAGGTGGCTGAGCTACCAAAAGGGTATCTAGAATGCTTGTAAGTCAGATGTTCAATTCATAAACTAAACTAGATATTGACTAAATAAACATTCATCTACTTTGCAATTGTAGAGCAAGAGTAGTCTGAAGGCTATCTGGCTAACTTTAGGCTTTGTCTATAGTTTATAAAGAAAAAAACAAAAACAAACAAACAAACTATTCGATCCCCAGTGGAGTCACTATTTTGTTTCCAGGAAAACTAGTGTCTCTTCGATCTACTAGCCCTTTAGGATTAGTAGCTATCCTAGAAACAAACAACGAAAGCAATTTGGGATTTCCTCTATGTATGATAGATAAAATAGAGGCAAAGGAACCAACCTGAATCTTCTGCTTGACTCCTTGCTTGATTTCTCTCCCCCTTGATAGATCTTGCAACTCTTCTCCTACTTACCCTGCTTAGAGAATACCTGTAGAGACAAAGTAACAAAACACCATCAAAGTATCTTGATCTATTATATCATAAGTATTGCAGAATCATAAATATAATGAACATACAATGGCATTCACAAATAACAACATTCACAGATACATGATTGTATGGAGGAAAACTCAAAGAAATTTATTAAAATAGAAGGGAGAATTTCAACCCAATTGTCTAATCCAGCATCATCATCCCAGCATCAAAGCCCTCTTCACCTCATGAAAAGCAAGATCACCCAACAATACATTGCTCCTTCTCAAAGACAAACTATCAACACTTCCTTACAAATTACAAAATTCCAGCCTCCAGATCTCTCAGATGAGGGATCCATTTATAGATGTCTGCAAGGGTGTGAGTCATCTCTTGGTTTTTGATTAGTGTCATTCCACTTGTTGTTCTTGGTTCCACTTGGAGATTTCTTGGATCTCTTACTCATCCCTGGTCGAATTCAGAGAGGCAAGTGTCATAGGATAGGTTTCTAGAAGATTCCATGAGCATCCACTTAGAAAATTTTCTTCGACATTTGTCCATCCTCGCTCATCACACCCCATAGAAGGCCTCTTCAGTATGCATCACACCTAGCTAGTGTAGGAGTCAGTATGCATCGCACCTTGATAGTGGAGGAGTCAGTATGGTCTAGTGTTGGCCAGTTATGAGTGGTTTTTTAGGTGGAACTTTTGGGGATGATGTAATCAGTTGACCATGGTCATTTAGGCTATAAAACAACACTTTTAGGGGTTAAAGAGCCCTTGGTTTATCAACATGTAATATTGGGGTTGCATTGCCCAAATATGTCTATAACAATATATTATGATGCTAATGTGTTGCATGAGATAGAGAAGGATATTCAAATCATCAAAGCGAGGTTGCAACACTAGACCTCGGAGTAAGAGTAAATCGTCATACAGGTTTGTAGGTTGGGCATGAAGGTATGTTGGTTAATGGTTGTTATATGAATTATGGTTATATACATGTTTTTCATTATGTTGATGTTGTGGTTTCATGCATGATAGATGTTAGTTAATCAATACGGTCATATGCACATGAATTAGATAGTCATGAATGATAGTACCCTATTGTTATATGCATTGTGGTCATATGCATGATGATTATTTCCATTGCAATTAAGATCTTGATGTTATATGCATCATGCTAATGTAGATTGGCCTATGAAGATGGTTATGGTTATGATATTCATATATGAGTCGATATACTTGTGTTATTGTGTCGTACTAATCTAGATTGAATTGTCTAGACGTAATAGCATCCCCTAAGATACATTGAGGTATGAGTGTGATTATGTCATTTGTTTGGTTTATCTAACATGGTATGTTTACAAGTTGTTTGAATGTTTGACTAATTGCATGATATGAGTATGTGTATATGATATTGCATGAAGAAATGATCTTGTTTTAAGAAAATTGTAGTGACACAATATGTGTCGAGACATTTGATATGTATTTGAGTACAAATGGGTGCTAGTTGCAGTATAATGATTAATTACTACAAGTTGAATATTGATTATGACATGTATGTTAGTCTTGGTAAAGGCTAATTTCAAATTAATAGATATGATGTCTTAATATTTGGAGCATATGGCCAACATGTGTGAATTGTAGGGAAACATGGTTGGTATTAGCATCACAAGGTAATAGTTGATTTTCTTATATAAGTAACAGTTGGGCGATGTGATAACGCATAATATGACATAATTGAAACAAGGTAGAAAGTTAAAAGAAAGGAATTGTGTGAGAATTTCTTTCATTATGTTTGGAAGCCACAATTCCAAATGAACTAGTGCTTTTAACCTTAACTGTGTTTAACATTATGTGGATATGTGATATATTTATGAACATGTATTTGACAGGTATAAGAATTGGTTTGAGTTATGGCTGGATTCTTCAAGAGAATTGGAGTCCCTTGAAAGATGACATATGTATTTGTTTAGTTACAATGAAGCATGCTTGGACAACAAGGTAAGGTAACTGAGATATAGTTATGTTTATTTATGCACTAACAATATGTGTTTATGACAATATGATGCAAAGAATTGTATGAAAAAATAGAATGAAATGAGCTTTCCCTTTGAAGCATTGGGGACCCATGGGTTTCAGTAATGGTGTTTTTTTTCTAGCTTTGTGCTTTGAGTGCTTGGTTATTTGTTTGTGATCGATTTGCATTTTTTTTTTTTTATGTCTGGTACATGGCCATGCCACTTTGTTTGTGGTGTTGTATTGTTGTTCAATTTTAATGGTTTTATTCTTGTTTGGTTTTTATTCATGCCTTTTATGTTTCAAGTGTCTTTGGAATTGGTTTGGGAAAGAGGAAAGCTAATGGAGGTCGGGGAGATATGAATGAAACGTGATAGGTAATGTAAGACTTGGATGAAGCCTGTTGCATGTAAAGGGTAGTTGAAGGACAAAATATTACAACCAATTGGATTGGTTGGGTCCATTGGGATAAATGGACGATGGAAGGAAGACCATGAGAAAGATAACTAGGAAGGGTAAAGCAAATATATTGAGGCGTCAGATGCACTAGCCATGTTGGGAACTTTTATTCTCAATGTTGTGGATGTTGTGAATGGATAAAGGTAGTTCTCTTAACTTTGACCTTATGATATATGTTAATTATGTTGTAATCATGATTATGATAATGTCTATATATGTATATATGTATGTAGTTGTCTGACATGATCATGATTTCTTTATGATAGTGTTTATATGTGTGTATGTTGTTTTATGACAAGATCATCAGGGATCATTCTTGTAGAGGAATGATTGCATATGTAGGTGAACGGCATGAATAGGTTA
Organism: Pinus taeda; assembly: GCA_000404065.3. Classification (NCBI taxonomy): domain Eukaryota; kingdom Viridiplantae; phylum Streptophyta; class Pinopsida; order Pinales; family Pinaceae; genus Pinus; species Pinus taeda. The sequence continues at coordinate 245,914 of APFE031690075.1, forward strand.
TTGGTTTCATGAGGAATCAAGTGGGAAAAGTAATCTTGAAAACTCTATGAGGTCAATATCATGTGGATATGAATTAATGTTATGTGTTTATATTATGCCCATGTTTATGTTATGGAAAGGTATTGCTAAAGGATAAATTAGTGGAATGAAAGTAGTGAAATATGTAACATGTTGGGACAAGCATGGATAGTGGAAAGACAATGGAAGCATAGTTTCTTGGTAAATTCAATGTGGTTTCTTGATGTGTAATATTGATATTGTGTATGTGTTGTACATATTGTACCTATAGCGTTGTGTACATGTTATATATGCAGTGTTGTGTATATATGCTGTTGTGTTGATCCATATTTAAACAAAAACACAACAAATTGTAGATATAACCATACATATAGAGATGCAACATAAATAATACCTCCTTTCGTTACTGTAAAATACTAAAATATTCTTATAAACAAAAATGGAAATAAACTAGCTAGGGCAATGGTAGCTTATCTATGAGAATGTTATGAAACCAGCTCAAGAAAAGATAGAAAATATAGATCAACGCCTTAGAATTCAGCCTCTTCGAGGGGGCAACCTCCTTTACATTACATAAACGAACAATTCTTGGATGATACAAATGAAAAGACCTCCTTTCTATATATAAGGAGTCTAAGGGGTCATAACTAATTAGCGCCGAATAACAATAATAATTAAGGGCACCTAATAACAATAGTGGGGCTTCTATGGGGCACAATAGTAACAATATGGGCACTACATGGGTACATCAATATAATAAGTGGGTTGTACTAATAACAATAAGGGGTTACACTAGTAGCATAGGGGCCTAACATGCCCCTCTCCTTCAAAAAGAGTTGTCCTCAACTCTTGAGTAGTTCTTGATTCTTCTATATAAAATTCTTGTTGTCCCATGTGGAATCTGCAGCTAGTAAGTACTTCCACCTGATGCGATACATTGAAATTGATCGATTTCGTAGCTGTCGGGTTCTTGTTTCTATGACTGCACCAGGTTCCAATATGATTTTTCCTTCCTCTTCAATTTCTGGCAATATTGTTTGAATTGGGATCTTTTGGAACTTTTGAATAAGTGGCCAGACTTCTTTGTCCTTCTTCCATTCATCCCTTTCTCTGTTTATCCAATCTGGTTGGATAATAGAAATAGCACAAAACAATGCTTCCACATCCTCATCCTTGAAGAGTCTTCCCATTTGGTAGGGTCGCCATTTTTTAAGTGCATGTAGTATTGCCAACATTTCCTTTTCATCAATATCTTGCTTGAGATGTAGTAGTAAAAATACCCAATCACCTACATCAAAACATTTTTCACTACGATGTTGATCTACCTGTTGTTTCGTTTGATTTTGCATTGAAGTGGCATTATCCTTTAAAAGTTGGAGAACTTGTTGTTGATGCTCGATGTGATCTTTCACTGCTTGAACCTTTTTCTTCTTGATATGTCCTTCTATCTCTAGAGTTTGAGGAGTGGTAATTTCTTCCAATCATTTACAAGATATGGTTGGATTCATTTCTTGATGCTCGATGTGATCTTTCACTTCTTGAACATTTTTCTTCTTGATATGTCCTTCTATCTTGATAGTTTGAGGAGTGGTAATTTTGGCCAATGCATTACAAGATATCGTCAGATTCATTTCTTCTTTCTCGATGTGACCTTTCACTTCTTGAACCTTTTTCTTCTTGATATGTCCTTCTATCTTGCAATTTTGAGGAGTGGTAATTCCAGCCAATGCTTTACAAGATATGGTTGGATTCATTTCTTCTTTCTCTACGGTTGGTTCCTGGTGTATATCCTCTTCTTTTGATGTTTCTTGATCCTTTTCATCATCAAGAGGCCTTTCTTGTAGCATCTTTGTCCCACCTTCCTTCAAACCTTCCATGTATTTCTTCAAATCTTCCATGCCTTTCTTCGAATATGCTTTCATATCATTGATATCAGCTTCCATGGCATAGATAAAACTATTTATCTTTTGCTTCTCTAGAATATGATTTACCCTTATATTCAATTTTTGAAAGTCCTCAATTTACTCTGCCATTGAACCCTTTTGTTTGATATTTATCAATTAGCTAAAGAAGATGTTTCTCTTGGTACCCTCATAATGTGTTATCATTTCCTCCATGAACATTGACCATGTGACAAGTGGTTTATGAGAACAAATCCCTTTATACCATAAAAATTGATTCAGTTCTAAATAATTAGATGCAATAAGTACCTTTTGTAATAGTGGTACACCGTGTAGATCAAAATATTTCTCCATCTGTAGTATCCAATTTACCGGATCCTTGCCATCAAACTTCCTCATATCGCCTTTTGTTGATTTTTGGAGCTCAATCTTGAAACGACTGTAACTTTGCAATATCGGATCTTCCAGTTCTGAAATCACGATTTGGAGTAGCCCTCTGTGTCCTCCTTCTAATGCCACCAGTCTAATCAAAATTGGATTCTCCAAGAAAGAGTTATAGGCAATATCCTAAGATGAACTGATTATATACCTTTTAAGAAGATCGAACTTGTATGAAGTGCCACGTGTCACTATTTTGACCTTCAGATATGAAAAATATACACAGAAAACTATAGTCTATCCCCTTTCTGTAACTTCTTATGAAATTTCAATCTGATGCTCAGAGAGATAGTGATGATGATTTTCCGTAGGTCACCTGTTTAGGATGTAATTCGGGTGTCTTCCAAAACCCTAACATCCTCAAACCATATATCCAAAAATATAGCAAGAAAAGATCTAAAATTCGGACCCAAGATTCAGATTTAATTATTCTAAAATGATTGTTTTTTTAGCTTCTAAGACTTCGTATCAACAATGTTATAGAAAAAATTCGACGATGACTTGTTTTAGATGAAATTCAGGAGCTTGGAAAAACCTTAACTTCCTCAGGTCATATCTCTGAAAATATAGCGAGGCAAGACCTGAAATTCAGACTCGAGGTTCAGTGAGATTTTTCCTCAAATGGTTTTTTTTTATCTTCTGAAACGTTGCAGAAAAGCAATTATAGTCAAAATCGCATGATGAGTTGTTTGGAGCAGCGAAACCCTATAATCCAAAGCTCTGATACCAAATGTTATCAAACCAACTCACAAAAAGATAGAAAAGATAGATCAACGCCTTAGAAATAAGCCTCTTCAAGGGGGAAACTCCTTTACATTACACAAATGAACAATTATTCGATGATACAAATGACAAGACTTCCTTTCTATATATAGGAGTCTAAGGGATCATAATATAATCAGAGCCGAAATAACAATAATAATGTAAGGTCACAATAATAACAATAGTGGGCTTCTATGGGGCACAATAATAACAAAATGGGGACTACATGGGCATAACAATATAATAAAGGGATTGTACTAATAACAATAAGGGGTTACACTAGTAGTATAGGGACCTAACACACAGCTAGCCAGCTCTTAGTACAATCCTCACAGATGCTCACAGGCAATCTTGGCTTCTCTCTAGCCTTCCTCTCTACCCTCCAAGCTCCTATTTCCTTGCGTTGTTCCTTGTGGATGATTAGCCTATTACCAAGTGGAAAAACTCCTTCAAAATTGCGCAATCCTCAAGGATGAACCCTTGATTTCATGCATGAGTTTCCTCCATGAGAAAACACATGTAACTGATAGTACATTGTCCTTGAACATTAATCTCAACTGGGTCTTTCTCAGAATAAACATGCATGATTTTCTGATGAGGGAATCTTTAGTTAACTAGAGTAGCACTAGTTGAATGCATTAATGCATCAACTGATTGTTAACTCACTATTAGTTCCTCAAATATCTTTGAACTAATTTAACTGGACTTAACTCAGTAAATTGAGTTAACTAATTATAACTCAAGTATAACTTGATCTTATCTCCTTAATTTAAGGGACAACTCTTGCATGACTTAAGAAATACTTCTAACTTGAGTTTATCCAACTAATTAATTTAAAATAAATTAATTAATTATTTCCAAGTAGTTGTTAAGACTAAATTTGATTTTAATTCACAATTTAATTCAAGGACACATTAAATTGGAAAATTCTTGTTGCCATATTTCAACAAGGGTCCTCTAGAATCTCCAAGGGTTACATGTCTAAAACTCCTAGTGGTTTCACAACCACAAGCTTGGTTATTTAGCTCACAATTCCATTGTGGTTCCAATTCCTCCAAAACCCAAAACCCTAGGGCTAGGTGTACCTACCAAGATACAAATATAAACACTCCCTCTCAGCGATGGAGGTACTTCCAAGACTAAGAAGTAACTTGTTATCACTATCACTACTTGCAACACTTCCCCAACTCCTAGTGCACACAACTCTAACAAACCCTAAAGCATGAAGTGCACCCTTCTCAGAAGTGTCAATTCGACTAGAAGTCTCCTGCTTATTATTCTCCTAAATTCTTCCATGTCATTCCATGACTCCTTCTTGCTAGTTGTAGAAGTACCCTTACTCCCTACATACCACACACTCTTCTTAGACTATACATTCTCCCTCTGAACCTGCAAACCTCCATAAAAAATTGGCTCCCTCTGAACCTATGGAGCCTAGATGTTCTCTTCCTTCTTCTTCTCATGATCTATAGGCATCCCCATAAGCTTTTATATACCATGCTCTCTAAATCCAATAACAACATGTACAAAGTTAGATCCTTTGGGCCTGATTCTCACATTTTCACCCTGTAACAACACCCCAAACCCCTTCTTCTTGATTATTGAGACAAATAACACATTAGATCTAAGCTTTGGTACAAATAGTAGATCTTGAACTCACTTCAACAGGCCTGACTCCATCCTAAATGACACAACATGTGATCCTTTAATATCCTTTTGACTCTTATCACCCAACACCATGTGCAACTTCGAATCCCACTTAGCTAGAGTTTCGAATACACCCTGTGCACCTTTCATATGCTTCAACACACCAATGTCCACGTATTGTGCATACTTGTTGATGGTACCCTTAGAGAAATGAAATACCAAAGAAAAATCCTCAATCTCCAATATCTTGTAGAGGTCATCAATCTTGGTAGAAGTGGCAACGCCTAAACCTACTTCCCCTTCTTCTCATCATCTTGTTGCTTCTTCCTCGCATGTTTCACCAAATACTGACCATCCTCGCCATAGTTAGAACACTTAATCTTACTCAAGTACTTCTTTTTCTTTCCCTTCATTCTTGTTTCAAGAGCCACGTCATCATTAGAATCCTTCTTGTTTGGACGAAGATCCTTGTCTCACAGTTCTTCCTAAATAAATTCATCCCACAACCTATTCCTGTCTTGGAGCTTGTCTCTAGAAAATATCCCTTTGATAAACGACTTCCATTATAGAGTAAACCCCTTCAAATCAATCCTTACCATCTCATAATTTGAAACAGTCTCTTTGATGGCTACAAATTCATCTCAAACCTGAGACAACCTCGTCAGATATGAAGTCATCCCTTCACCATGTATGATCTCAATGGCCTTTAACTTAACCTCTAACACCAACAATTAGTTCTTGTTCTCATCCTGGAACAAATACTGAAGATATTTCCACAACTCATGGGAACTACTTTTTCCCTATAGATGAGGTATTAAAGGATCATTGACACCATTTATGATGAAAAACTTAGCCTTCATATCAATCTCTTTGTATGCTTCTAGCTCCTTAGGGTCTATTGACTTCTTGATATCTTTCTCAGCAAATTACCATATCCTATTCACCATCAGAACCAACTTGATACTTTCCTTCCATGGAATATAGGTGGACAACCCTTCCAAACTATTCTCATATTGTAGACCAACCAACCACTTCGACATTGTTGTGAGCCCTTCAACAACAATGTGACCAACTCCCTCTTATGTTGTACTATAGTTGTACACACTCTGATTCATTGGCCCTTCAAGGCAGCTTTAATTCCATGTTGTGTTTTTCATTGCCCTAGATCTATGTTAGGGTCTTAGAATCTTTGACACTACCAGTCCAAATACCACAACAAACTACTTTATACAGTGGATTATAAATAGCTATAAATCAACAAGTGCACATTTTTTATAAAAATTTCAACAACCAACTTCTTTATATTAAAAAACTATACTAAAAATATCTAGGGTACCAGGGATAATGACCCTCATACATCCATTGATACAAAAATACAAACTAGGGATTTGTTGTTAACAATTATGATAACCTAATTTCCCTAAACAAGATAGACTGAAATTCTTGTTGATGTAGCCAACTTCACAACTCCCTTGATCATACCCTTAACACAGCTATTGGTCCTTTTGCTCCCAATATGTAGATATTCATCTATCGATGGTCCTCTCCCTTTAGGTCATTGAACATGTCTTACAAATATTCCCTCTAGATGATCATTCATCCATTAATGCATCAACATGTAGAGTTTTTTGTTGAGTTGTTCACAATTCTATTTGTGAACCACTATCAACTACCCATTGCTGCTCCCCAGCTCCTTTGCGATGTATTCCCTCTAATTCCTTCTTGTGTTGCTACAATGAAGACAAATTTTGGTTGGAGGGATGCCACCTATCATTGTCAAGTGTCCTTGTCCAACAATGAACTTGGAATGATCCAATTACTCACTTAGCTTTCCTTTATTCTTCAAGGTGTCAACATTAGAGCCTTCAAACTTCACCCTCCTTAAAATTGTCAATGTCCTTCTTCCCAACTGATCTAGGGCTACTTTGAGCACCAACTTGTTTCCCTCGAACAACCTTAATATTCCCAATAAAAATTTGTCCAACTAGGACCTCTATCCTCTAGCAACAATTCAACTCAAACATATGAACACATACCTTTTTGAGTCAATTTACCTATTGTAGGTTTTGTGGACTAGTTAGAGTTGATATCAATCCAAGTTAGCCCTAGCTTCTTGCCTCAAAAACTGTATCTACAACTATAGCTTCCCTCACCTAGCGAGCGGCCTCTACTCGGTATCTGTAACTCTGGTCTTGATCTGTTAATTAGACCTTTTGACCCCTCCAAACAACCCAAAATATGACCTCAACGCTAATGCAACTTCCACAAATAGAGAAACCTACAAAATAGAGAAGAAACCACTCCAAAACCTCCCACAACAACCCATATTTGGTCCAAAGTACTTGTCGTGCACTCTTGAACTATTCGACCCCCAAACAGTCATGAAAAGTCACTTATCCAAGCTATTTTCTGCTTTGTTGGGGTCCCCTTAGATCTGAAAACAATTCAGATGATATGCTTCTATGAATCATTGTACTTGGATGTCCTTTTGAGCCTTGATATTACCTTTATTTATATGCTTCTCCTTGGGCTTCAACGAACTCCTTGAGGGCACACTCTAAGTCTAACCAACTTGTCCTTTGTCCCACAAGCCCACTTAAAACACATAAAAATTTATATATTTGTTTTTACATGTCCTTTATTGGTGTTCTTTATGGCCACTAGCTCTTGTTAGGGTCCTCTACAATCTCAAAGGGTTACATGTACAAAATTCCTAGCCATTTCCCACCCACAAGCTTGGGTGTAAATCCCACATGCTTGGGTTCTTGTTCCACAAGTCCATTTATGGTGCCAATTCCTCCAAAACCTTAAACCCTAGGGCTTGGAAAACCTCCCAAGCTACAAATATCAACACTTCTATCATATTGGAGATGGTTACATAACAGAAGGATGTGACTATGCCTTTTGTAGATCATGCCTAATTGAGTAGTATAACTCAGCCATGTGTCAACATGAGGGATTTTCTCTTGTTCATGCTCGTGAAGATTGATACCATTTATTTTGAGTTGTTAATATAAAATCCATGGTATCTAGTGAGGTATTTAATTAATTATTTAGAGATTCTCTTTGAGAATTTCTATCTTCTAACAAAGGTACTTACATATTCTGCACCACCTAAGATTTCCCATCAATATATGAGGTGTCAACTTCCAGTAGGCTCTTTATTTGTGGTAGTTTCTCAGTCGAGTTGTGTATAACCTATCATCTAGAGTATTTTCCATATATTTAAAATGAGGAATATAAAAAATTCAAGAAATATCTTGATGCCTCTCTCAAAGAGAGTTGCAAAGGTAAAGAGGATGTTAAAACTATAGCAGCCCCAATAGTTGCACTCATGTATGTAATATAAATATTTTTACAAATAGGTTGAGCAATGGGAGATGGATTCCAAAGACTAAGGAGGGTACTTGCTTGATATTTTAATTTAATATGATAGCCAATTATGTTTGTAGGTATGCATTCTAAATGAGATGGAGTGTGCCATTAAAAGGAATTTGGACAAGAGGACTGTCAAGCTATAAAAAGGGTCTCTTTCACCTCTAATTACCTCACATTAATATGTTAATCCGGGAAAGTTTTGTTATTTCAAAGAGTGTCTCAATCTGAGGCTATCATTTGCTAGAGTAATGCTAGTAGCACAGTGTTCGAAAATACAAGAGTAAACAGATGCTTGTTTACAGCTAACTACTTCAAGAGATTAAACCACACATTCAAAGAACTAAGCAATTTATCAGTCAAGGGTTCGGTAGCAATAACCCATCCGTTTATAAACTGATGGAAAAGGAAACCATAGAATAGATCATGGATCTGGGAGCCGGACAGTAGATGTCAATGCTCACTACGGCCTGAGATCGTTCTTCACACAAAAATAACAAATGACAAGAAATGAAATGACAGATAAGTAATGGAACAACAATTAAGAAATAGAACGTCAAACCTAAAATGGTACAGGAGTTAAGAAATTGTAACGGCAACTAAGTCTAACAAGAAGTAACACCTTAGGCTATAAGATCAAATGCACTAATCGTAATCTACAAGAATCAAACGAAAACCCTTCACTCTTAAGGGAAGATTGAATAACACACCAAAATGGAACAACACTGATTAATGATGAATTATAGAACAACGCTTGAAAACCATATATACACATGGCACACTTTAATAGTAATCTGATCTAGTTATCAATCTCAGTTAGAAAGAGTGCAATTGCATTTCAAAATAGAACAACATTGTTTATAGATCCAACAATCACAAAGAACATAACTTCCAAGATGAATTCCGTAATGTTAATGAGCAAGTGCATAGCACAAAGGCTCTGTAATTAAACAACAACAATATTTTGTAAAGACTAGCAGTATTATATGAACACCTAGAAGAACAGTGATACGATGTAGAGTCAATACGATAGTTCTGTCTTTAGAAACCTTAATAAATTAAACATAACAGAGCATATGATGTAAACTTACAAAACACATCAGATTACCAAATAACATCGATAAGCAAACCATGCATAAACCAAATGTAATAGTATAGGAGCAAGTGTCTAGGGTCGGGCTCTTAGCCTCCAGGGGTACGCCGCTTGAAGTTATTCTAGACTTAGAGATGAAATAGCAACCAAGTTTGTATTAATGCATAAAATGGAATTACAATAGATCAGTTGTTAACGAGAGTCGATGATCAAAGTTTTGATCTTAAAGGATATTACATAAGACATAACAAATTCTTAACTCCGCTCGAGCTAACAGTGATGCCCCTTTTATAATGGTGAAGGCGGAGATATCTAAGTGTAGAAATAGTTAAAGCAGCGATTCGTCGAGCCGTTAGTCCTCAGTCATTTCTTTTCTTTCCTGCGCCGAGCCGATATCTCCACTTCCTTTCCAGCGCTGATTTGCTTTGATTTGCTTTGCCTTGTTTGCCTATGGTTTCCCGTCAAAGGGACAACGGTTAACCTGTCCTTGTCCTTTCCTTTGGAACGACAGTTTCTCATTTTTCCTTCTTTCTGCATAAGGAAATGACAATTGTCAGCGTTTTCATCTTGCATATTAATCTCACATGTTTTATTACAATTCCTTATCATTTTCCTACTTCATGATGTAAAAGTTTTGTAAGTTCTAATGAAAATATGCTGAAATAATTACCAAAAGCATACCTTCTTTAGTACTCCACACACCCCCTTGCTTACCATTTTTCATGCCCTCATGAAAACATTGTAGTTGACATGTAAGCCAGTGAGTGAGTAGGCTAGAGATGGAATCTCATGTGAAGGCCTACAACCATGATGCATAACTAGGTGTTCAAAGAAATGGCTTGTCTAACCCTGAGGCATCTCATACAGGGCTTGGTATCCGGGTGCAGGGTGCCAAATAATTGGACTCCGGAACCTATATCCTAACCAGGATGGCCCTGCCCTCAAAATGACTTCCCCATAGAGGTGCAAGCAGTTGGAGGCTAATTTGAAATTTTCATACTTAAATGGTTCCCTGAGCTGGATATTTAGACTAGAGATTTGATACCAAAATTTGGCCGCATCAATGGCAAGGTCTTTGATAGAGAAAAAATATTCTAATCTACGTCGAATGATTGCCTCATGCACAGGTCCTAATGCTTCAATTACACCTGGAGTCTTCATGAGGTTTCTATGTTTTCTGCACAACTGTACTGGATTCCTAGGCTCAACTCTTATCCACAAATCTAACTCGTTTTCTTGTCTTTGGAAAGCATTATAGGCTTTAAGCCATTTAATTTGATTAACCCCAAATGAAATAAATGTTTGTAATTGAATATCCCCAACAAAAGGGCCAGGGTTCAACTCGGTCTCCTGGTCTAATACAATGTTATGTAAATAAAACTTACACAGTAGTCTCTGAACTTTTACCCCATAGTGCTTACAACAGTTTATAAAATCATTGATGGTGTTAATTTGTATGGGAGCACTTGCTTTAACAGCCTTTATTTTCAATTGAAAATATCATTCCATTAAAAACAAGGCATAATTCTTAGCAGGGGCTCTACATGCTAGGACATCATTGTATAATGAACACAAGGTATCCATCTGCTTGATAACTATATCTAACCTACGTGTTACCTTCGTGACTTGTTCTTCTTCCCTTCGCAACCCTTCAAAGGCCTGGCTTTTGGATAGATTGACGTTCCTAAGCGGCTACTGTAGCTCTTCATACTTTTCTCGAGCGACCGTTTGCTCTATAAGCTTTTTTGCTGCTTGTTGAGCTTGCTTCAAACCCTTTCGTAGGCTTACTGTTTTCGGATCTCTTTTCCATGCGGCAGTGGAAGCCAAAAGTTTTACCTGAATTTTCTTATTGCGTTGTTTTGCGTTCGTGACCCTTACCACTCTCGAAGGTGGTGACTTCGTCTGAATTTCCTTATCGTGGGTCAACATATCATCCATTTCTATCTTAACGTGGATATCAGTCCATTACTGTTCCTTTTTAACTAGAATAGAAGTCTGCTTCACAACATCATTTGGAACAACAGCCTGGTTTTCGACAGGGTTTTGAACAGCAGGATGGACTCTAGTCCTCCACCCCTTTGTCTTGAGGGGTTTTGCTAGAGTGGTTGCATTTTTCCTTTCCGAAGTCCTTTTTACCCTTTTCCTTGCTTTTAGAATCCTAATCTGCTGGTGGAGCTGAAATATTATATTCAGTAGTCTTTGTTGTTGCTTTTGCAATTCCTTAATTTCCTCAATTTCCTTAGAAGGAACAGCAGGCTGTTCACTGCGGCCTGGACTGTGACTAATTCCATGATTTTCTCTCTGGGGTGCTTCTTCGTTGCTCTGCTCTGGTTGTTCCAGGGCAAGAACCCTAACTGATTTTGTTATTTCTTGGGTGACTTCCTTTTCTGCCCCCCTCTCCTTCGGAATTTCTTCTGGTGTCGTCTGGCTAGGAACGGATTGTTCCTGTTCAGCATCTCCTATCATATTTTCATCATGAACAGGTAGATTCTCTTCTTCTACCTCCTCTGCATGTGATTCTTCAGGTGCATTTCCCTTCTGAGGTTCCTCTTCGACATGGAGATTTGATGGACTAGAAGGTTGGCTATATTTGCCCATATTGGCCTAAACTTTGGCCAATTCATCTTCTCCCAATGGGTCCTGCAATGGGATACCTTTCTGCTGTTCCGTTTCCTCCTCCTGCTTAGATTGCTCGGCTTCTTCTTCCATTTCTCCTTCCTCTTTTTCCTGCATTCCTTTCTCATTGTCGTCCCCTTCTAATGATGGGGGTTGCTCATCTTCTATCTCTAGCAGTTGGCTAGTATTTCCTTGGGGCTTCTCTGGCCTCTCTTGTAGCCGTGCTAGCCAGACCAATTTCCTTCATTTTTCTGGATGCTCGGGTGTACTGGTGGCATGTTTATGTTTTGGGGATGGTGTGGTCAATCCTCCATTTATCATGGCAATTAGCTCTTCCCAGTTGCTCTGTTGTTGGGTAAGGCTATGGTTGACTATTAATTGAATCAACCCATGATGATTAACAACTGACTCTACATGCTGTGCCTTTTTTATGCTCCGTGCAACGTAAATTTACAGAGAATTTTTGCTTTAGTACAACTAAGAGTTTAAGATGTCGTGGTCTTACCACATCTTTTCTGCCTTCACAGGTGATGTAGCTTTGAATGGTCTTCGCTAATTCCACCCACGACTCTCCTAATGCAGCTGGCAAAACCCCCTTTCCTCTAATTTTCAGGCTCTGGCCTTCCTCCTGGAAGATTTCTATGATCTTCTGCAATCTCTCCTTCTTTAACGTCCATACAACTCCAGTGGCTAGCAGTCCCGAGACTTCTGCGATTATGTCATCGGTGACTGCTATGTGTCTCCCCCTCACTGTGGAGTGATCCTATTGCAAGTTCTGTAAGAATTCAATTGCTAAAGTCTCGTTGGATTCCTGTAAGCGGTTGAGCTAAGTTAGCCATCCTGCTCTTGCCAGGATTTCCCGGCAACAGTAGAGACTGTTAACACCTGCGGTTCTCTCCGAATCGATCTTCCTCCCATGTTTATGGTTTCGCTGTAAACTCTCAATGGAACGGTAGTTGTTCATGCTATTGAAACACAGAGAGGCTGATAGACGCAAGACTCAGTCAAAATCTAATGCTGCAGAGTATACAATGGAAATGGCTTATGAACAGCAAGTCATGCAAAAAAATAAAAAAATAGTATATCGTTGAGCCGTGCTATACCCCAGTACACAGCTTCACGAATAGTGACCTGAAATGTAATCCAGGGAATGATGAGGTTAACCTCCCCCCCCGCAATGTGATAGGTCATCTCGGCCGTCAAATAAAGGAGCGTCGCCCGTTCTGAAACGGAGTCCTTAAGGAACAGCGTATGGCAATATGCCATGTTTACAAAATTAGCAAATCACCGAAATCAAGGTGTAGAGTTGGGTCGCTTAATATGTAAGAGACTGCGGTGATATGATGTGAGGCTGGGGATAAGACATCTGCCATGGATACGGAGTCTCATGCGGTCATTGTCAATTTTTCTAACATGATTGGTGATAATAGATGTACATGCATTGTATGGTTCGGGAAATAATATATGATTGATTACTAAGGCATAAGAAATAGAAGGGTGCTAATAACTACTCATTGGTGTAAATAATGTGACTTCAATACCATTAACAGTGCTCTACTCCCGAAAAGTGTCCATAACCTTGGCAGAGTTGTTTAGTTCACCCATGGAACCATGATCCTTTGTGTATGCTTGTGAAATGCTGTGTGATGTCAAAATGTAGGCCATTATGCTGGCTTGGTGACCAGTTAGCCATAATTCCATTCACGAGGAAGGAGCGAAAGGTGGGCAAGCCTGCTCGTGATGAGACCTCCTATTCCAAGGGTTCTTTACTTGATATACCTTTTGGACCATATCCCTGGTGTGGTGGCCATAGTGGGAATGCCACTTCACTTTCATCCTCATGATCATGGTAGGCTGGCTCTTGATGAGACCGCCTATCCTGCATTTGACAACTTATAAGTCATTAAGACATCATTGTTTGCTCCTTTTTCTTTCTTTTCATAAAGTACTTTCCCTATTTATACACAAAGGGTGGTTCAACACTCCTTAAGAGTAGGAATGGTGGAAGAAGTCTTAACATCTCAATAGGAAGATATAAACCCTTTGCTCTTATTCCTGAATAATAATCAAAGAGGATTAAAAGAGACCAACATGATAAAGATAACCAATCAGAGTAGAATTAGTAGAACAATGATAGCAAAAGATAATGAATAAGTGTGTCCTTCCTTCTGTCCTCTTACCAATTCAGAGCAATTTCTTATAAAGATAGCGATTTTATGATTCATTGATTTCAGTATGTTGTGATTTTGTATCTATTTCATAAGTGCATGGATATATTCTAAAAGACTTGAAAGAACAAGAACAATAAGCATCCTTAATTTAGAACAGCAAGGGGAACAAGTTGTTTCAAAAAGGGAGAGCAAAAGAATGCAAGTGGTGTTCCTTTTGGAAAAAGGAACAATAAAAGACCAAAAATGTTGTTCCTTTGGAAAAGGAACAACAAAAAAACGCAAATGCCGTTCCTTTGAAAAAGGAACAAAAAAACACACAAATGCGTTCCTTTGGAAAAGGAACAACAAAAATCGAAAATGTTGTTCCTTTGGAAAAGGAACAGTAAAACACACCAATGTCGTTCCTTTGGAAAAGGAACAACAGAACACAGAACTATCGTTCCTTTGGAAAGGGAACAACATGAATCAAAAATGTTGTTCCTTTGGAAAAGGAACATCAGAACACAAAAATGCCATTCTTTTGGAAAAGGAATAACAGAAATTGAAAATATTGTTCCTTTGGAAAAGGAGCAGCAGAACACAGAAATGTTGTTCTTTTGGAAAAGGAACAACAGAAATCGAAAATGTTGTTCCTTTGGAAAAGGAACAACAAAGCAAACAAATGCCATTCCTTTGGAAAAGGAACAGTAGAGCTCGAAAATGTTGTTCCTTTGGAAAAGGAGAAATAGAACACAGAAATGTTGTTCCTTTGGAAAAGGAACAACATAAATCGAAAATGCTGTTCTTTTGGAAAAGGAACAACAAAGCACACAAATGTCGTTCCTTTGAAAAAGGAACAACAAAAACCGAGAATGTTGTTCCTTTGGAAAAGGAACAAAAAAAACTGAAAATGTTGTTCCTTTGGAAAAGGAACAACAGAACACATAAATAAAGAAAAAAGAACAAAATTACAGTAAAATGACGATTGATCCAAAGGGTGTTATTCCTTTGAAAAAGGAATAGCAGGAAGAAAATGCTGTCCTTTTGAGAACAACAAAAATAGTAACGACAAAACGTTGATTCAAAAATATGTACAAAAATGATTCAAAAAAAGAAAAGAAATTATGTACAAAGTATAAAAAGAAATAAATTTCTTAATGAGTTACAGGTGAGGAATACTTCTCTCCCTCCCCCAAAATTTCCATATCAGAGTCTCGGCGTAGCTGCTGGTAGAAGGACTTATGACTGAGTGGTTTGCGATAAAGACGAACTCGGTGGCCATTTGCCTTGAAGGCATATCCAGAACCGTCAATAGTGATTAGAGTAAGGGTACCATTGTCATGTACTTTATGGATTTTGTATGGTCCCAACCAATGAGTTTGGAGTTTCGCGAGGAAGTCCTAAAACCTGGAGTCGTACAAAAGTTCCCAGTCTCCTTCGTGGAAGACTTTATTTTTAATGAGAGCATCATGCCATTTAGCTCGCTGCTATTGGATTAGGGCAGTGTTTTGAAGTGCAGAGAGCCTAATTTCGTCAAGCTCATTGATCTATTGTAATCGATTAATCTGTGCCTCGGTTAGATCTAAGCCAACTTCTTGTGTTGTTCGCAATGTTTGGATTTCGAATTCTATGGGGAAAATGGGTTGTTTTCCAAACACTAATTGATAAGGTGAGTAACCAATGGTACTTCTCCATATTGTTCTATAAGCCCAAAGTGCTTCGGGTAGTCTGGCAGCCCAATCACATCTATGTGACGCAATGGTTTTCGTTAGGATTGCTTCTATTATTTTATTGCTGCTTTCTACCTACCCATTTGCCTGTGGGTGGTATGGAGTAGTAATTTTATGGTGTACATGATAGTTATTGATTGTTGCAGCTATTTTGTTCCTAGCAAACTGTGGTCCACCATCTGTAATTATCTCTCTTGGAAGGCCATAACATACAAATAGATGGAACAGGAACTGTGTGACAGAATCCTTTGTGGCTCTTGGCAATGTCTCTGCTTCAACCCACTTGGTGACATATTCTGTTTCCACCAAAATATATGTTTTCTAGTTTGATGATGGGTTAATTGGTCCAACGAAATCAAGAGCCCATCGCTCGAATGGTTCGATGACTAGCTATGGTTTCAGAGGCATCTCATCAAACTGACCAAGGCGTCTTGCTCTCTGGCAACTGTCACAGGCTTGGACGAATTTCTTTGCATCTTTGAAAATCGTGGGCCAATAATACCCTGTTTGCAGCACTTTATGTCCAGTTCTATGATCAACAAAATGTCCGACACATGGTCCGTGATGACAGGATTTTAAAATGTCAAAGATTTCATCTTCTCGAACGCATCTCCTGATATGCATGTTTGCCCCTATATGGAACAAATAGCCCCCAATCCAAGAAAATCGAGTACTCCTCTGAACAATCTGTTTCTGCTCATTGGGGGTTAGATGCTTTGGTAGTTTATGTACTGCTAGGTAATTGGAAACATCAACATACCGGGGTGTTTGAACAGCCACAACAAATAGATGCTCGTCCGGAAATTGATCTTCAACTGCTGCGGCATCGATTAGCTTTGGCATTCTTGAGAGAAAATCAGCTACAGGATTTTCTTTTCGAGGTCGATCCTTGATTGTAATATCAAATTCTTGTAATAAAATCAACCATCTAGTTATTCTGCCATTTGTGATAGGCTTGTTTGCTAAATATTTTATGGTAGAATGATCTGTGTACAACATAACAGGATATCCAGTAATGTAATGTCTGAACTTATTTACAGCATGTATTATATCTAGAAATTCCTTTTCAGTAACAGTGTAGTTTAATTCAGCAGGGGATAAATTTTTGCTGATGTAATAAATTGCATATGGTTTTTTATCCTCTTCCTGCCCAAGGACTGCTCCAATGGCTGTATCTGAGGCATCAGATGATATCTGAAATGACAAATCCCAATTTGGTCCTCGAAGGACTGGGGCTGTGGATACGAGCTTCTTAAGATCCTTGAAAGCATGTTCACATTTTTCTGTCCAAAGAAAATCAACGTTACCAGTGAGTGCATACAAAGGTGCAGCAATATGTGAATAATGTTCTATAAACCTCCTATAATAACTAGAAAATCCAAGAAAACTACGTACCTCTGTTTGAGTGGTAGGAGTAGGAATAAGTAAAATTATTTGGATTTTGGCTAGGTCTACCTGAATGCTAGCTGCTGAAATATAGTGTCCTAGGATAAGTCTTTCAGTCATCATCATATAACATTTTTCATGGCTTAGACAAAGCCTGGTAGCAATGCAGCGTTGTAGGACTTTTTCTAGTGTATCCAATGTTGGATCGAAATCATCTCCATATGGTGTAAAGTCATCCATGTATACTTCAAGTCCTTCATTTATTAAGTCTGCAAAAATGTTGAGGATAGCCCTTTGGAATGTGGCAGGAGCATTGCATAAGCGAAAAGGTAGAACTCGGTAGGCAAATGTTCCCCAAGGACAAGTAAAAGTAGTTTTGTCTTGGTGTTCAGGGACAATCTGAATCTAATTGTATCCACTGAAGCCATCTAGGAAAGAAAAGAATTTCTTTCCTACCAAAGTGTCTAATACTTGGTCGATGAATGAGAGAGGGAAGTGGTCTTTTTGTATTGCTTTATTTAGCTCTCTGTAGTCCACACAGATTCTCCATTTCCCATTCTTTTTTGGTACCAACACAAGCGGAGAGACCCATTTACTATTAGAGATAGGATAGATGAAATTCACATCTAAAAGTTTTTGAAGTTCAGCTTTTACCACATCTTTTAGATGAGGATTTAGTCTCCTCTGAGGCTGACGAATAGGTCTCGCATCTTTTTCTATGTAAATGTGGTGTGTACATAACTGGGGGTCAATCCCTTTCATATCAAGGTAGTCCCATGCAAATGCTTCTTTATATTTCCTTAACACATGGATGAACTTCATTTCTTGTTCGGATGTGAGGTTGGCATTAATGTTTAAGGTTTTTCCCGGTTCAATTT
>APFE031690075.1:290286-300857 GCA_000404065.3 Pinus taeda
GCACCCACTGAGCTGCTAGACTTGATAGCGTGAGCCACTGTCTTAGAGATTTTCTTCAGTGGGTTCTTGGCAAGTTTCTTGTAACTGCCACTGTTGTGAAGATGATCTAACATCTTCTTACGGTAATCATCTTTGTTGAGGATGACCGTAGCCCCACCTTTGTCCGCTTTAAGGACCACAATATCTTCATTCTGATTTAAGGACATTAAGGCATCGAACTCCTCTTTACAGAGGTTCCTTCGAGGAGGTTTAGCCTTCCTAAGAACCACAGCACAATCTTGTCTGATGGTGTCCTTAATATTATCAGGCAGATCTCTAATACCATGCTCCACGTCACAAATAATGTCATCTAAAGGGATTTTTCTAGGGGCAAGGGCAAAGTAGTTGATGCTTTATCACACTAATTTAAGGATGAAATCACCCTGCTATCAATCTTTCTTCCTGTACTAGATTGGATTGAAGAGGCCCACAAGGAATGGTTCTCACACCGTCTCTCTCCATACTTATTAATAACTTGAGAGAATATCCTAATTCATCAACCAACTACTCTTGGAAGGATGATATTCTTTCTACAATGATCGAATATTTATATCACTAGCATCCACCCTCAAAACCATCATTTTGGAAGAGTTACACTCATCTCCAAATGCAGGCAATTTGGGATTTTAGAAGACTTATGATCACATTCGTCATTCTTTCTTTTGGAGTGGCATGAAAAATGACATTCTTACTTTTGTAGTTGAATGTGATGTGTGTCAATGCAACAAAGGAGAAACGTTCAAGTTACCAGGAACCTTACAACCATTGCCACTCCTTGCATCTGTTTGGATGGATGTTTCCATGGATTTCATCATTGATCTCCCAAAGTCAAGCAGCAAATCCATCATCAAGGTGGTTGTGGACAAACTTTCTAAATATGGTCATTTTTGCTCTCTACCCCACCCATTTACCCCCACTTTGGTGGCTCAATATTTCATGGATCATATCTTCAAACTACATGGAATGCCGGCTTCCATTGTGTCTGATTATGACCCCACTTTCACCAGCAAATTTTGGCAAGAAAGTTTCAAACTACAAGGCACACAACTCCAACTAAGTACTGCCTATCATCCCCAAATCAATGTCATACAGAAGTAGTCAACAAATGTTTGGAGACATATCTAAGGTGCTTCACTTCAAAAAAGTAGCATCAATTGGTACAGTGGCTACCTTTAGCTAAATGGTGGTATAATATTAACTATCATGAAGCCACCAAGATGACTCCATATGAGGCAGTGTATGGCCAACTCCCACCTTCACCTATTTCTTATATCACTGGATGTTCTAAGGTGTAGGCATTTGATCAACTCCTAAAGAACTATGCCACCATGATAGCTCATCTCAAAGATAATCGACATCAATCTTAGAATTGAATGAAGCAACAAGTAAACTAGCATCGTTTTGAGCACACATTTCAAGAAGGGGATCAGATATTCCTACCACTACAACCATATAAGAAAACAACTCTCAAAGAAAATGGTTGCTAGAAACTAGCACCAAAATTCTATGGACCTTATCAGAGACTTCAGTGCATTGGAGTAGTCACCTACAAACTAGCCTTGCCACCAACTTCAAATATCCATCTGGTCTTCCATGTATCATGCCTCAAGAAAGTGATGGGGAACAATTTCATAATTTAAACCAGTCTACTCAAATGGGATGAGGAAGTCTCACATTGGCTTCGACCAAAACATGCCCTCGATACCCATGACCATACGATCAAGGAAGCCCTTGCCAAGTGGAAGGACAACTATCCAAAATATGCGACTTGGGAACCAACCACTATTCTTCAATAGTTTCTGCAACTTTAGCCTTGAGGAAAAGGCTTGTTTTTATGGGGGAGGGCATGTTAGGGTCCAACCCTAACCCATTTATTTATGTAATAATCCCAATGGGCCGAGTCATAGTCATAGTTAGTTAGAGAGTAAATAAAGCATGCATTAATAATTGTAAGTGATTGACCTGCATTAGAGAAAATGGACCATAGTTAGTTGTAAATGGACCATAGTTAATAAATAAAGTGGTTAACCAGTGTTATGCAAGGGACCACTAGTCGTTAGGGTTTTGGATGACATTTAGCTATAAATAACCTTTGTTATTAAAGGAAAGGTCATCGAGTCTTATTCTAATCGAGCTCTGCTCTACTTGAGATTGCCCCCTCAAAGAGGCAAGTGCACATTGAATCTATTTCTGAATAATAAAATACTTATTTTTTTTCTTATTTTATTCTGTGTTCTGGGCTATATTTCTTCACATTTCAAGTATTCTGGAATTTCTCGCAGGTCAAGAGCATAACATTTTTCATGATTGCTTGAGGCTCCAATAAAAATTTTCCCTCTTCGTCAAGTTATGGCAATATTGTTTAAATAGAGAACTTGTCATCGATAACCTTCTTTAAGCATGAAATAGGGAAAACTAGGTTTACTTGAGAAGATGAAGGCAACTCCAATTTGTATGCTATAGTACCAATCTTTTGCAATACCTTGTAAGGACCATAGTACTTGGGCAATAATTTATTATCCTTCTTATCTTTATTAAGGGACATTTGTTTGTATGTTTGTAGTTGTAAAAATTCCCAGTCGCTTACATCAAAACTTATTTCACTATGATGTTGATTTTCTTATTGTTTCATTCGATTTTGCGCCAAAGTGAAGTCGTCCTTTAAGAGTTGAAGAAATTGTTGTTGATGCTCGATGTGATCTTCCACTGCTTGAACCTTATAATTTTCTCTTAAAGATGATGTGATGGACAGTGGGTGATATCCATAAAGTGCCATAAATGGGGTCATTTTTGTTGCAGTATGGAATAAAGTGTTATACCACTATTCATCCAGAGGTAACCACTTGATCCATCGCGTTTATTTATCATATACAAAGAAACGAAGATATCCTTAAAAACATTTGTTCACTATCTTAGTTTTTCCATCATATTGAGGATGATAAGATGAATTATGAGCTAATTGAGTACCAAGACAAGAAAATAATTCTGTACAAAAATTTCCAGTGAAAATTGTATCTCTGTCACTTACAATAATCTTTGGGTTTCCATGTAGCTTTTGAATTCTTTCCATAAATGAAATAACATATGTACTTGCTTTAAAAGGATGAGATAATGCACAAAAGTGTGCCTACTTGGTAAGTCTATCAACTACCACCATGATGACACTATTTCCTTTGGACTTGGGTGAACCTGTGATAAAATCCATTAACACCTCCTCCCAATGCTGACTTGGAATGGCCAAAGGTTGTAAAAAACCCAAGGTCTTAATTTTCTCAACTTTATTTTGTTCGCAAACCAAACATTCTACCACAAACTTTTGAATATCAGATTTAAGTTCATCCCAAAAAATATTCTTCTTGACTTTGTCGTAAGTTTTTAAAAATCTTGAGTGCCCTCTTAAGGGGGAGGTGTGCAATTCCAAAATAATTTTTGTTTCAGTTGAGAATTATTACTTAGATATAAGCAATCTTTGTACCACATTGAATAATTTTTCCAAATAAATGCATCATATGTACTAGGATATTACTGCAATTTTTGAATTAGTGTCCACACCTCTTCATCATTCTTCCAATCATTCCTTGCTTTAGTTATCCAATCAGGTTGGATAATAGAAAATGGCACAAAGAAATGATTCCACATCCTCTTGCTTTCTTGAGAGTGCATCTACACCAACATTTTGTTTCCCTTTTTTGTAGATGATTTCAAAGTCATAACCCAACATCTTTGTTACCCATTTTTGTTGCTCTTTTGAAGATAATCTTTGTCCCAAAAAATATTTAAGACTATCATGATATATTTTTACCTTGAAGTGTCTTCTCTTTAAGTAAGGTCGCCTTTGCTTTTGTGCATGTAGTATTACCAATATTTTATTCTCATAAATATGTTTGTGTAAATACTTTCCCTTGATTGGATGACTTTCAAAATCAATGGGTATTCCTTCTTTCATGAAAACAACACCAATTCTATTTCCTGGGGCATCACATTCCACAATAAAGGTTTGTGTGAAGTTTGTTGTAGCTAAGAACAGTGGTTGGCACATTGCCTCTTTAAGATGTTCAAAGGCCTTAGTTGCTTTTCGAGTACAAGAAAAAGCATATTTCTCTAGTGATGTTTTTAGATACATTGCTATTCTCCCACAAGATACAATGTGACCTAAATATTCCACCTCATGTACTCCAAAGAAACATTTGGAAGTTTTTGCATATAATTGTTTCTCCTCCAATAGTTTGAGCACCTTGTCAACATTTTGAACATGATCCTTCCAAGACTTGTTGTTGATTAGTACATCATCAAAAAATACTAACATGAATTTTCTAAGGGAAGGTTTGAAAACGGAATTCATCAAACCTTGAAACGTGGAAGGCGCATTAGTAAGGCCAAAATTCCTGGCCAAAAATTCATAATGACCTTCATGAGTTTTGAATCTTATTTTTGGAATGTATTTAATCTTCATTCTAATTTGATGATATCCTAAAAGAATATCTAGCTTAGTGAAGTAAATTGCTCCATGTAATTCATCCAACAATTCATCAATGACAAGAATAGGAAATTTAACTTTAATAGTGAGCTTGTTAAGCTCCCCATAATCTGGACACATATGCCATGATCCATCCTTCTTGTGCACCAATACTACTAGAGTGGACAAATATCTTTGGCTAGGTTGAATTATACTTACCTTTAGAATTTATGGAACCATATGTTTACTTTCACTCTTTTGGTCATAATGATATCTTTAAGGCTTGATGTTTGGAGGAACACTTCCTAGAATTAAGTCGATAACATGATCATGATAACGAATATGTGGGAGGCCTTTGGGATTTTAAAGTACTTTGGAATCATTGTCCAAGGTTCTTTCGAGATATGGAGAAATGGATGATTTTGGTGTTTTAACATCTAGTGAGAATAACTGTGAAATTATGCCTCGTCATTATTTCTTCAAAAGGTTCATCATGCCATTAGAGATGATTATCTTCCTTGGTTTCCCTATAGTTCCCCTTAATTCAATTTCCTTTCATTCCCAGGAAAATTTCAAGAAAAGTTCTTGAAAATCAAAAGCTATCGTCCCTAAATATTTTAACCTTTGGACTCCTAATACAACATCAACACCACCCTTTGGAATGGAAAGCATTGAACTATTCAATACATACTCCCCCAACCTTAGATTGATATTATGACACTTCCCCCAACAATTTATAGTTCTTCCATTTGAAACCATCACTTGACCATCTGGTGTTGGATATAGAAAGCAATTCAATTCCTTGGCTATCTTAAAATGAATAAAATTATGGGTATTACTAGAGTCAATCGACACTACTATATTTTTTTATTGATATATCCTTCTATCTTGAGAGTTTGAGGAGTGGTAATTCCTGAAAATTCATTACAAGATATGGCTGGATTCATTTCTTCTTTCACCGTGGTTGGTTACTAGTGTAGATCCTCTTCTTTTGATGTTTCTTGTTCCTTCTCTTCCTCCTCTTGATAATTTATGTAAAATAATTTATTATTAGCACACTTATGACCCTTCATGTCTTTTTTATCCCAACTGTAACAAAGCCATTTTTCTATTTTTTCCTTTAGTTGTTCTAGTTTCAGCCTTGTAGGTTGTGGGAGGCTAGGAACAACAACACTTCTGTTATGCTCTTAACCTGCAAGACGATACCCGAATACCAAATATGTGAAGAAATATACCAAGGACATAAAACAATGAGAAATAACAACAAGTATTTTATTATTCAGAAAGCAACGTTCACTTGCCTCTTTGAGGGGGCAACCTCCAAGAGAGCTTAGCTCAATTACAAAATAAGACACGATGCTCCTCGAGGGGAGTCTCTATCCTTTATATAGGATTCATACATGCAATACCATGAGGAAATACCATGGTTATTATTAATATCATATATCTAATACCATGGCCCATTTGCAACTAACTGTGGTCCCTTCATTAAATGTGGGTTAACCACTTACAATTATTAATATGGGCTTTATTGACTCTTTACTTAACTATAACTATGATTCGATCCTATTACATAAATAAGAGGGTTAGGGTGGGACCTTAACATTCCCTCCCCCGTAAGAATAGCCTTTTCCTCAAGGCTGAAGCTGCAGAAACTGCTAAAGAATAGTGGCTGGTTCCCACGTTGCATCTTCCGGAGAGGTGTCTTTCCACTTGACAAGGACTTCCTTGATCATGCGACCATGCAAGTGTCATTCTCGTGTGTCAAGAACCTATTTAGGTTGGGGCCAGATTGACCCTTCTTCATCCAGTTCAGGGAGATTCGTTTGAATTCTACAATTGTTCCCAATCACTTTCTTGAGGCATGAGACATGGAAGACTGGATGGATTTTTGCAGTGGGTGGCAAAGCTAACTTGTAGGCAACTTCTCCAATGCGTTGAAGTACTTGATACAATTTGTAGAATTTTGGAGATAGTTTTTGACAACCCTTGTCTTTTTGTGATGTTTGCTTATATGTTTTCAGCCTCAAAAATACCTAATCCCCTTCTTGAAATTGGTGTTCTAAGCGATGTTGATCTACCTATTGCTTCATGCGGTTTTGAGCTTGCTGAAGGTTCTCTCTAAGGTGGGCCAATATGGTTGTGCGGTTCTGTAGGAGTTGATCCACTGCTTGTACGTTCGAGCATCCCTTGATATAAGAAGTAGGGGAAGGAGGGAGTTGACCATAAACTACTTCATATGGAGTCATTTTTGTGGTGGCATGATAGTTGGTGTTATACCACCATTCGGCTAGAGGTAACCAGTGTACCCAGAGATGTTTCTTTTCTAAAGTGAAACACCTAAGGTAGGTCTCCAAACAATTGTTGACTACTTCAGTTTGACCATCAATTTGTGGATGATAGGAAGTATTGAGTTGTAGTTGGGTACCTTGTAGCAGGAAAACTTCCTGCCAAAAGTTACTGGGGAAGATCAGGTCATGATCAAACACAATGGAAGTGGGCATTCCATGCAATTTGAAGATCCGATCCATGAAAGATTGGGCGATCAAAGTCAGTGTAAACGGGTGGTGTAGGGCACAAAAATGAGCATACTTAGAAAGTTTGTCCACAACCACCATGATGAGTGACTTGTTTCCTGACTTTGGAAGACCTGTAATGAAATCCATAGAAACCTCTATCCAGATTGAGGCCGAGATGGGAAATGGCTGTAATGTGCCTAGGGATTTGACTGTTTCTCCTTTGTGGTGCTGACAGACATCACATTCAGCTACAAAAGTAAGAATGTCCTTTTTCATGCCTGTACAAAAAAAGGATCTTTGAGTGCGAGCATATGTCTTCTAAAAGCCTGAATGTCTTGTAGTGGGAGATGAGTGCAACTCTGCCAAAATGCGGCTTTTGAGGGTGGATGTTGGTGATATTATGACTCTATCCTTATAGCGAAGAATCTCATCCTACCATGAGTAGCCCGCTGTGGAATTTGGATCTGCCTGCAATTGATTAATGAGTTGGGAGAGCCAGGGATGTGAAAACCATTCCTTGTGAGCCTCTTCAATCCATTATGGAATGGGATGGGAAATTGTGAGCACGGTACTTTCCTCCTTAAATTGGTGGGATAACGCATCTACTACAATATTTTCACACCCTTTCTTGTAAATTATCTCATAATCATATCCCGGCATTTTAGCGAGCCATTTATTTTGTTGTGGGGAGGATAGGCGTTGCTCCAAAAAATATTTAAGGCTTTGATGGTCTGTGCGGATTTAGAAACGTCGCCCAAATAAGTATGGTCGCTAGGTATCTACTGCATGTAAGATGGCCATCATCTCCATTTCATAGGTAGATTGTCCCAGATTCTTCCCACTTAGTTGTTGGCTCGTGAAGGCCAAGGGTCGACCTTCTTGCATTAAGACCACCCCAATACCTGTACCTGAAGCATAACATTCAATCACAAAAGATTTGGTGAAGTCAGGTAGTGCTAAGACTGGAGTGGAACACATGGCATGTTTGAGAGCGGTAAAGGCATGTTGTGCTTCATCATTCTAGAGGAATGAATTTTTCTTGAGGAGTTGAGTGAGGGGACTAACAATGTGACCATAAATTGTAGACAAATTTGTGATAGTAGCCTATGAGACCCAAAAATCCTATCAGGCTCTTCAAGGTTTTAGGTTGAGGCCAATCCTACATTGCCTGGATCTTTTTGGGGTCCACCTTGACACCTTCACGCCCCACAATGTGGCCCAAATACTCAACTTCTTCCATGGCAAAAGAGCACTTGGACATCTTGACAAATAATTTATGCTTGCGGAGCAATTGCAAGAGTAGATCTACATGCTGAAGATGTGTGGCCCAAGTGTGACTGTAGGTGAGGATGTCATCAAAGAAAACAAGGACAAATTTTCTGAGATATGGTTTGAGCAGGTGGTTCACAAGGCTCTGAAAAGTGGATGGGGCATTACAAAGACCGAATGGCATGACCAAGAACTCATAATGGCCTTCATGAGTTTAGAAAGCAGTCTTTGGAATGTCTACTTCTTTCATGCGAATTTGGTGGTAGCCCAAGCAAAGGTCGAGCTTAGTAAAGAATTGAGCCCCATTTAGTTCACCCAACAAATCATCAACAACCGAGATGGGAAATTTATCTTCAACTGCCAACTTATTAAGGCCCTGAAGTCTGGACACATACACCATTCCCTATCTTTCTTGAGCGCCATGAACACCGGTGCTGGATAAGGACTAATGCTGGGATGAATGATGCTTGCTTCCAAGAGTTCCTTGATTATTTTTTCTATTTCATTCTTTTGGGTGAACGAATATTTATATGGGCGCACATTTGGTGGTTGGGCCCTTGGGACCAAAGTATTGCTATGATCATGTTCCCCTCTCGAGGGTGGAAGCTCATGAGGCTTGTCAAAGACTGGTAGATGGTTGTTTAAGATTTGTTGCATCTCAAGATGAATATGAAGAGAATTGGGTTCGAAGGCCTGGATGGAATTAAATTGAGCTATAACTCCATGGTGGCCCTTTTTTAACAATTTTTCCATCCAATGTCAGCTGATGATAGAGGGAGCTCCCACCTAGAGTCTGCAGAGAGTATGTGTGTGGTTGTTCTACTCAAAGCTCATATATAACTCCTAGAAATCCATTGTGATTGGGACAAGTGTGTGAAGCCATTCAACACCTAGGACAATGTCACACCCTCCCATGTGTATGGCAAACATGTAGTCTTTAAATGATAATCCCCCATTCGAAGTTTGACATATTCACAATGGCCTTCACATTTCATTGTCCCCCCATCAGCAATTTGGACCTAGAAGTTAGAAACTGCTTGGAAAAAACAATGCACTACTTCCATGGCTCTTTGATGGATAAAATTATGTGTAATTCCACTATCAATCAAGACTAATATTGGGTGATGCTTAATAAAACCTCTGATTTTGAGAGTTTGGGGCGAAGAAATCCCTACCAAAGCATGCAGCGAGATAACTGGTTCTTCAAGTACATTCTCCTGTTGGTTGTCCTATTTTTCCTCCTCTAGTTCCTCAAGTGGTGGGGCTTCCTCCGATGAACTGTGATCAGTGGCATCAATTTGAAAGAATTTGGGCTCCTTGCATTTATGCACGGGGGAGTATTTCTCATCACAGTAGTAACATAATCCTTTCTTTCTTCTTTCTGCCATTTTTGCTGGTGACACCTTTTGAACCTTGAGTATTTGGGTAGTGCTTTGAGCCTGTGGGGGGCAACCCTTGGTGATGAAATTTGGTTGATTGGACTGGGCTGCTAATGCACGTTCAACTTCACGAGCTATCCTGCAAGCATTTAGCCATGAGATAGGGTGGTATAATCGGATGTGGACTTGTATGGATTTTTTGAGACCACTGGCAAAACATTCCACGTAGAACTCATCATGTAGACCTCCAGTGTGGAAAGCTAAGGCTTCAAAGGTGGCAATATATTTGTTCATATTCCTATTTGTTGGAGCTTAGTGAGATGATCCAAAAAGTCAGATTCATGGTCAAAGCGATCCATAAGAGATTTTTTGAATGTCTCCCAAGTCAAGGGCCTTCCATAGCAACATTGATGCCATTGCCACCATTGCCATCTTAAATTGTCCAAGTACATGATACCCACACTATGCTGAGTCGCATTATCCAGGATGTAATTCAGTGTGAAATATTGCTCCATTTGTGCTATCCATTCGGCAGGGTGAGAGCCATCAGATTTATACATGTCCAACTTGGGTGGTCACAGATGGGATTGTTGGTGGGTGCCAAAGAGGTGAAGAGACTGGCTAGACTCACCCTTACTGTTTTCATTGCCAATATATGCCTCCTCGCATGCCTCCACCTTGCCCTTAAAGAGTGTTTCATTTAAGTTTTCAGATGCAACACGACCTCTTTCAATTGTGATTCAAGGCTGTCCATCCTCTCATTCGCCATAGATTGAGCTCTAGTTTGTACCATGCACTGATCTGATGTACTTGAAATTTGGGACCGCCTGAATTTTTTGGCACTAACAATTGAATGGTACCACCTTGCTTAGCTCATCGTCTTGATTCTTATGGGCTAAGTCACCAATA
>APFE031690088.1:1292-19547 GCA_000404065.3 Pinus taeda
TATGGCGGCCTGCAAGAAGAATATCACAGCAGAAGCCACTGCTAAACTCTTCTTTGAACGAGTGTGGGTGCACTTTGGGATCCCACAATCTATCATCTCAGATTGGGATAGTCAATTCCTTAGTACGTTTTGGTCCAGTCTCTGGTCAATGCTGGACACCAAACTCACTAAGTCCACAACCTTCCGTCCTCAAACTGATGGCCAGACAAAGGTTGTCAGTAGGATGATTGTGCACATTCTGCGCATGTACAACTCAAAGCATCCACACACATGGGACGAGAGCCTCCCCTATGTTCGGCACAGCTACAACTGAGCTCTTCACAACTCGACTGGCCATAGCCGTTTTCAAGTGGGCTTGGGATTCTAGCCACTATGCCCCATTGATGTGGCCATGCCACTTGTAGCTACTCACATAGATTCGGCTCATGTCCAGTCTAAAACAAAAAAGGCAACCAACTTCATTGAGCACATCCAACATATTCACCAGCAGGTCCATGACATTCTGGAGAAATCAAATGCCAGGTACAAGCAGCAACATGATCAACATCGTGTGCCAACAAGTTTCAGGTGGGCGACAAAGTCTGGTTGCATTTGCAAAAGGAATGCCTTGCTGGAGCCTATCGGAAACTGAGACCACTCCAATATGGTCCTTAAACCATTACTAAGGCTATGGGAGACAATGCATTTGAGCTTAGTATTCCCCCATTCCTTGACCTGCACCCAGTATTCAATGTGGACCACCTTCGGCCATACTTTCCACCATTACTAGACACATCCGACATTGCAAAACAGCTCACACCAACATAATTAAATCTAGATTGCATGGAACAAGCTGCAAATGATCGGATCATGGACACACAGATCAAGAACACTTGCCAATAGAATATCTAATTGTATCGAGTTGTCAAAGCAAGCCAGTTCCTTCACTAGGACAAGTGGCTCACCAAGGACCAAGTTCAGCGAAAGTTTCCTCATCTCATGGAGGAACTCAACGCAATGGGGACCATTGCTTCCTAAGGAGGGAGGAATGATCCAGTTGGATCTTGGTGGCCACCTGCCAAGTCCACCTGGACCCCCTCCATCATTTCTCTCAACATTTTTAGTTTCCTTAATTGTAGCACAACTTACTATTTTTAGCAGTTTTTCATGTCCTGAACTTCCAGAGCCGTTTTGAGGCCCTAAATGACGTTTTTTTGGAAATTTGGGGGTAACATGCGTCCTTGGACCGATGTTTCCCTTCCTAAAGTGGTATTTCCCAGATAGATCTTTCTAACGAGCTATTGTACGCGTCAAACGGAGATCGTATGCGAAAGTTACGACCCCGGGAAGTTGATGTACCAGTTTCCCCAAACGGGGCCCACAGTTTGGCATTTCATCTTCTAGGGTTATGTTTTGTAAGGTTAAGTTCTTTCCATTGTTTCTAAACAATAAATAGGCCTTCAAGCCTCATTCTAACACAGTTCACAGGCATGTAGCCACCACATCTCTCCTCAGAGATAAGCTACCATCGCCCTAGATAGTTTATTTCCATTACTGTTTGTAAGCATATTTCAGTATTTTACATTAATGAGATGAAGTATTATTTTCACTGCATATGTGTGTTTATTGTTATCTTTGTAATTTTTTGCGTTCCTGTTTAAGTCCGGATCAAAGGATGGTTGAGAAGTTGTCATACACACAAAGCAATTGGGAGGAAGCTCAAGGATATGTCAATAATACAAGCCTCAATAGTATTGAGGAAGCTAGAAATGCATAAGGGATTCCACACCCTAAAATGGACATTTAAGCAATTAGGATGTATTGCAAATTTTGGTTTCCTTTAGGAGTCTTTTGGAGGGCCTATTCATGGTTGCGTTTTTAACAAATTTCCTACTGTCAAGGGAAGGATGATGTTAGTGGAAATAGTTCTACTAGAAACTAGAATATAGCCATATTATTGAAAAAATGTAGAAGCCAGAAGCACGATATATGTTACATTGTGCCTTTTGTAAAGTGTTTTTAAATGAATATATATTAAATTTTCTATTTAAAGAAAACAAAAAATGCATCTTGATTAAAAATGAAACCATCCATATTAGGATGTATTTTACTACAAATAGGGAAAAAATAGCTAGTGTCCTTTTTTGCTTCGCCTTGTTTCCTTTTGATTTGAATAGTATTCATTTGCAAGGAAAAGGTGTGCAACATTTCATTCTTGAAATCACCCGACATTCTCCCTATTTCATGCTTGATGGAGGTTGTGGATGGAGAGGACCTAACCAAGTTTTGGCTAGACCTACCCTTCTTCCTAATAGCCCTAGAATAATTCTTTAATGCAGTTTTGATGTCATCATAAGGGAATTGGTAGATATCTCATCCAGATAGAATATTAAGGGTTTCCATTACATCTTCCATGATCCCTCGAAGAACAACTAGCTTGAGCGACTCAACATCAAGGGTATAGTTGGCCTACCTATAATTGAGTTGAAACCTTTTGTCATAGTATTCCAAAGATTCATCAGATCCAAGGGTAATCTTAAATGTTTCCTCATTTTTTTATTTGGACCTACATTAATCCTTGTATTTATCATTGAAGGTTTGTTTCATTTGGGCCCATGTAGTGATTATAACACCCTCCTCCCACATCTACCCAAGTAACCGACCAACTAGGGTAAACATTTGATGAGAAGTTACTATGATACGATTTGACTCCCTATGTGTGAGTTAAGGAAGTGAAACCAACATAACACATCACACAAACCTTCCACATCAATAACAGAACTCCCAGGAGTCATCTGAACCACTCAGGTAACCAGTGCCTGAGACCAACTAAAGTTTTAGTGCATCAAACCCCTGGAAGCTCCCTTGATATAGACAAGGGTGTGTCTAGTAGGCTGTAGATTCTCCCACAGCAAGGCATGGGTGCATTTGGGGACTTTTTTTCCCTAGTGTTGTTCCTACGACTCCAGGATTTGTGCCACTTTTTCATGCTCAAAGCCCAGGTCACTTCCCAGAACTCAATCACACCGCTAGAAATGAATTTACACAACAAAACAATGATACATTTGCAAAAACGTTCACAAGGACAAGACTGGACCCCGATTAGCCATAATAGAAATTTCATCAAATATGTCACAAACGTGAAAGCTATAGGTCATAATAGCGGAACTGAGCATAGGGGTCTCATAATTATTTGAGATTCGTTATGAAGCATTGATTCCTCAACACAATAGATGCAATTTCATCTATTATGCCATAGACACATTGTTCATTCATTTACAAGTAAAACAATGATGAGGTCCATACATAGCCACTGTCATAATACATTTTCATAACCAACATAATAACAAAAGAATAGCAAGGAAACAATAGCCATATAATCCACATATAAACCAGTAAAATACTCATGGATTGACAAGGAGAAATAACCTCATATTAATGATGCAAAGGGAAACTAGGTTTGGGAATTCCATGAACCACCTGACCATAGACATGGCTAAGCCAAATCTATCTTTAGCCAGTCACCCTTGTGCCATATTCCAAGCATGAATGTGGGATATCATGGAACAATCCATCAAAACTTAACTAGGGCTTCCATAGGCCAAATCTCCTCAACCCATCAAATAGTGGTTCCACCTCACTGTTGGATATCAAAAACCATCACTAGATTGGTCTCTACCCAAGCCTTCTAGGACTCCAAAGTTTTTGTTCCCACCAAGGCTTCTAGGACTAGTAACTCAATCCATAGTTGTCTTTGAGCTTCCAAAGTGTTTATCCAACCAGCACTTCCAAGACTAGTAACTCAACCCACCAAGGCCCTTCAGAGCATTTATCCAACTATGGCATCCAAGACTAGTAACTCAACCCAAGTTGTTACAAGGATTCTAGAGCGTTTGTCCAACTAATGCTTCCAGGACTAGTAATTCAACCCAAGCTAAAGGAATCATGATAACGAACTAGAAAAATAAAGAAATGAACCCACAACACCATGCCTATCCTAGAAATGGAAGGCTAGCCAAATCCACTGTCAACCAAGAAATCCTCCATGTCAATGACAGATCATAACCAATAAACCACATGCATATGCCATGCATGCCAAAACTAGTGAGCAAAACATACATGAAACTTGGTACCTATAAGAAAAAATTGTTGTAGTTATTGATCTCGGTGTCCTATTGTGCTTTATTGCTCTTCCTTTTCCTTCTTGATCCAAAACTATAAGTATGCCACACTCTCCAAGAGTGCTCCAAGGAAAATCTAAGTTTCCAAGAGTATGAGAGGGAGAGATTAGAATGAGAGATCCAAAACTAAATGGGCGAAAGTCTGTGAACTAATCCTTAGAAGCCTTTTTATTAATGATGCCTCTATTCTCTTCATTTTCCATTATTTTCCTTCATTTTTCTCCTCACATGAAACCTGTGAACTTTCACCTCCCTTTTCTCCTAATTTCCATTATTTTCATAATTAAATGTGCCAAGAAGGTCACTTTGCCTTTCCAAAGCCTTTTCCATTACCTTTTCCATTTTCCTTAGCCATTAATCAATTACCAATGATCCCCATCACTATGATTTTTCCCAACATTCAGCTGGGAATATGTGTCCCATCAATCGTGGTTATTGTTTTTCCTTTAATAAGTTTTATTACATGGAATTTTCACTAGGTTTTTTACATAACCCTCCCACTTGGGGGAACATCGTCCTCGGTGTTCAACAACGCCTAGAACCAACAAGGATGTTGTAATAAAAACATACTTCCCATGGATATTTATAACTTAGCTCGTCTCAGTATTTATAATTATCATCTTGCTGAGAAGCAAACCTACATGACAACATATCAAATATAACATGATAATGACATGACACCCATACCGCTTATTGAAGCTTTATAACATAGCTCATCCGTATAGATATGTACATATACCAAACATCACCAAAAATTGTACCAAATACATATACCAAAACATCTACTTAATTAGTGACTAAGGAAGGATACATAGTTGGCATTTGATCCTCCATTTCCCATGTAGCTTCATCGGGCCCAAAGTGGTTTCGTTGCACTTTAACTTGGTCAATTTCTTGGTTCTGGAGCATGAGCATCTTTCTCTGCAAAATGCACTATGGTTCCGGCTGGAATTCTCCTTCTAGATCCACTTGCAATACAGACCAATCAATCACATGATCAACATATTTAACACATTTCTTAAACAATTACACATGGAAAAAATCATGGACATTCACTGTCATAGTTAGTGCAGGTCAATTGGCTACTCGTCCATTCCTCTCAATAATTCTAAAAGGTCCACAAAAACGGGGTGCCAGCTTGGCACATGATCCGTTCTACAAGGAGATCTTATTTGTTATGATGCACAAGTACACATGTTCCACTACCTCAAACTCCTTGAAAAACCTATTCCAATTTGCATAGCTCTTCTTCATATCCTATGCTTCTTTCAAATTATTATTGATTACTTGCATTTCTGACTCCATGTCTACCAACATGTCCAGTCCAATCAACACCCATTAATTGGACCACTCCAGCTGATGGGAGTATTACAACTCCACCCATACAATGCCTCAAACAAACTCATCCTCAGTGACTCCTAGTACCCATTTTTGTCAATGAACTCTACGAGTGGATGGTACTCTTCCCACTTTCATTGTTAATGCATCACATACATCCTCAACATGTCCTCTAACACATTGTTGACCCTCTCTATCTGTCCATCTATCTGCAGATGATAAGTTGTACTGAAGGCCAAATTTGTGCTCAAGCTTGCAAATAACTCCTTCCAAAACTTGGAAGTGAACTTCACATCCCTGTATGACACAATCTTCTTTGGAATTCCATGCAATCTCACCATGTCCCTAATGAATATATGTGCTACATCACTTGCTGAGAATGCAAACTTCACTGGAATGAACTGCCCTACCTTTGTCAACCTTTCCCCCACTACCATGATGGAATCATGTTGTCTCATTGTCCTCGACAAACTTGTGATAAATTCCATGGAAATGACCTCCCATTTCCACTATGGAATCAGAATTGATTGTAGTAGTCCACCTGGATGCTTACACTCTACCTTTACTTTCTAACAATCCAAGCACCTAGCCACAAACTCTATTACATCTCTCTTCCAATTCGGCCAATAATAGAATCTCTTCACTACTGTCAGCATCTTCTGATAACCAAGGTAACCTGAATATGGTTTCACATGAAACTCCCTCAAGGTCACCTTCTTGAGCTCATTTCTTTCTCACACATATATCATGTCCCTTAATATAACCAATCCATCTATCATGAGATAATAATTAACATCCTATGCACATGCATCTGTACTTGTACCTATACCACCACCTGTAACCATAACACTACATGCACATGTACATGTACCACTAAATGTACCTGTACCACTAATTTTACCTATACCACTACCTATAACTTTAACTGTACTCTACTGTGACCTATGGACAATCTCCATATACCTGTCATCTTGTTGACTTGCCTACAAAATCCTATCTTGTAAATCTATCCCATAGGAGCTCATAGCTAATATGTGATTTACCTGTATTCTCTTCTTGAGAGCATCTGCCACCTGGTTCTTTTTACCTTTGATATACCTGATCTCAAAGTCAAACTCATTGATCATGACCAACCACCGATTATTCCTTCCATTCATATTTGGTTGGTCAAATAGATACTGCAAACCATTATGATCCCTCATCAATACAAACCTCCTACCAAGAAGATAGTGGCTCCACATCTTCAATGCATGTATGATCACTTCCAACTCAAGATCATGTGTCAGGTAGTTTTGTTCATGTTCATTCAGTTTCCATGACTAATAGCATACCACATCTCCATCCTGCATAAGGACTCCACCAAGTCCTCTGTT
The DNA here is from genome assembly GCA_000404065.3 of Pinus taeda. Classification (NCBI taxonomy): domain Eukaryota; kingdom Viridiplantae; phylum Streptophyta; class Pinopsida; order Pinales; family Pinaceae; genus Pinus; species Pinus taeda. Next base: position 8,164 of record APFE031690088.1, read on the forward strand.
GCAAGCATATTTACATACTACAAACTCTTTGTCAAAATCCGCTAACTTTAACACTGGTGCATGTGTCAACAACTGCTTGAGCTGCTCAAAACTGGCCACACACTCCTCTCTCCATTCAAACTTCTTACCTTCCCTTTTCAATGAGTTGATTGGGTAAGAAATCTATGAGAAGTTCTTGATGAACCTCCTATAATAGCCTGCTAACCCCATGAAATATCTCACCTCATCCACATTCCTGGGATTTTCCCATTCCATGAGAGCTCTTACCTTTTATGGGTCCATTGTTATGCCATCCTTCCAAACCAAATGTCCCAAATAGTGTACCTTAGTCTGAAAGAAACTGCACTTACTGAGCTTAGCATACAACTAATGCTCTCTCAACAATCTCAACACTGCTGCTAAATGTTGGGCATGCCCTTCATCATTTTTAGAATATACCAATATATCATCAATGAACACAATAAAAAACTTGTCCAAGGATGCAACACACTATTCATTGAGCAGATAAAGGTAGTTGGAGCATTACAAAAACTCATAATGTATGTACCTAGTCCGAAAGTTTTCTTGTATATGTACTCTTCTTTAATGTGTACCTGATGATATCTATATCTTAGATCAATCTTCGATAACACTACTGATCCCTTCAATTGATCAAACAAGTCATCAATCCTTGGTAACAGATACATGTTCCTGATGGTCACTTTGCTCAACCGTCTGTAGTCAATTCATAGCCTGAGAGTACCAGCTTTCTTCTTCACAGACAGTATCGGTGCACCCCATGGTGATACACTTGGCCTAATGTATGCCTTGTCCAACATTTCCTTCAACTGCAACTTCAACAAGGAAACTTTTAGGGGCTAATATTCGCAATTGAGCTAATTTTCCATGCTTTTTCCAAAAAAATATTCATTAATTTCCATTTTTTCTAAAAATGTTTTGCCCAAATTTTATAGTATAAAACTATTTTACCTTATAAATCTTTAAAATTTTATATAGAGACTATATAAAATTACGATAAATTTGAATATTTTTACAGAAATACCACCAAACATTTTATAGATGGCATATAATGGACTAGTGAAATTCACCAAGGTCTCTAAACATTAATATATATTTTCATTCTTAAAATATTCCCTAAGCTTCAACTCTACCAACTCTGGAGTGCTCATCATGTAAGGTTCCTTTGATACTGGAGCTGCCCCTGGCACCAACTCAATAGAAAGTTCTACTACCCTATGAGGTGGCAACTTTGAAATATCCATAGGAAATACATCCTAAATCTGTTATAGAACTCGGTACCTACCCAAAACATGTGCATCCTCAACTTCCTTACCTTTGCCACTAGAAATGTGCACTACAAATAACACACACCATTTCCTACTACTAGATTTAGCCTGCATAGTTGTCACCATTATAAATTATGTTGCTTTCTTCTTACCTTGTAAGACTCTTTGTTCCCCATTTTCATCCAAGCACTCAATGGATTTGTCATAACAATCCACATTGGTTCTATAAAGGTACAACCAATCCATGCCCAACAAAATATTATATGATCGCGAGAGTAATACATTCAAATGTGTTGAGGTAGGCATGCCATTCAAATCAAATGCACAAGATCTTACCTAATGATGAACTCACTTCTTTGTACCTGTAGCCAACTGCACCAACCAATACTCTGTATGCACTTCTTTGTTCAAACCACACTTATTTACCAAGTCATGATTAAAATAACTATAATTAGATTTAGGGCCAATCAAAATAAAAACAACTTGATCATAAAGCTTATCGTCCATCTCAATGATAGATGCTTGATGTTCTACCTATCTGTTATCCAGTGCTACATATATCCTAGGAATACTATGCCTAACATCTCCCACTATTTGTGCCTACTTAGAACTATAGATTTGCGGTCTACCACTGTGATGTTGTGGACAATATCTCCTATGATGCTCTCCTCCACAAGTCCAACACTACAAAGACTTCTAACATTCATCCCTATTCTTCTCCTCTAATTGAAGTCCTTGTCCTCTGTCAAATGCATTGAACTTCTTAGATGGCATTTCATTCTCTTTATTACCTGTACCTTGAGGTTTTTCTCGCTTCTTGCCCCATTTTCCTTTGTTCCTTGCATTACTTTCTAGTCTAGCTTAGCCTCAAATCTATGCTTCGATTGCTCATAGCAATGCCTTAGCTTTCTAATGGCCTCCTCCAATGATCTAGGCTCATCAAACTCAATCATGTCTTTAAATTCTATCACTGAACCACTAATGAATCTATGAATCTTGGTTTTCTCCTCCTTGAGGGAAGGCACATACCTCAACAACTACATAAATTTGCTACTGTACTCCTCATATGTCATCGATCTCATCTTTAGCTCATAGAATTATTTTTCCCTGTCATCATAGTACCTCTACAATAGGTGTTTCTTCATGAATAGTCTCTCAAATTCCCAAGTCAACTCCTCCTCATAAATATATCTGACGTTATTTACATATTCCCACCAGATATTTTCTTTACCTTTAAGACTGAATGTAGCTATTTTTTCCTTCATGTTCTCTAAGTAATCGTGCAATCTGAAGAACTTATTCATTCGAAGCAACCATGCTTTTTCATCATGTGACTTCTTCATCTCTCCATCAAATGTAGGTGTCTTTTCTTTCTTAAACTCAACCAGAAAATATCTCCTTTCACTCCTCCTTTAAGGATGATAACAATGCTAATCATAATTACTGTTGAACTAGAACTAGAATAATACTTGTATCTATCACCTCTCCTATCCAGAGTGTACAAGAACCTGCCATATTTAATCATGTCATCTCTATTTGACCTGTACCTACCAGGAGACCTATTGCCATAGGCCCCATTAGTTTTGTCCTCCTTCTCATGGCTTATCTGAAGTGGCCCATGTCACTGCAATTCTGACAAACTCTGAAGTATCACTACATTTACCTCTACTTGTTTCTCCTGTGCTTGTATGGTTTTGTCATTGTCTGCCTTACAACTCCTTATTTTTGCCTTCAATATTCTCAATGTTTCTGCCAAATCAGAATAATTCCCAACATCACACTGTACATTTGATCCATAGGGAGAGTCTCAGAAAATGTAGTCTACCATCTTGCTAGTCATCTTTGATATTCTTCCTGCAAGGTATATCATGTCAACTAAACCAAATCACAATAAACCAACATACCTTACCATAATTCGGGAGGATAGCTCATCTGCGGGATCAACAAATCAGCGTAACACATGTATACATGATCACAATAGCATATAGAAATACAAAACATAAGCATATAAGCATATAACCATCATTCTAGCTAGAGTCCAGTCATCAATGCATGATGATATCAACTACACATACCATGACCTCATTCATGACAACAACTACAACATCAGTGTACACTTCACCACATGTGAATAATAATGTGCATAAAAAATGCATAATCAACCATGCACTCATGATGACACACTCCACAATGAAACCATCAACATCCCATGGCGACCTCACTTCAACCATAACCTATATCATACAAATGAAAAAAACACACAGTCTTACAACACAAGAAACACATATGCAACTGACATGAATGCATGAACAACACACAACCCATCCAGTCTAAGGGGTGAATCATGCTCTGATACCACTCTGTAATACCCTCCTCCCACATCTACCCAAGTAACCATCCAATCGAGGTAAACATGTGATGAGAAGTTACTATGATATGATTCGACTCTATATGTGTCAGTTAAAGAAGTGATCCGACGGAACACATCACACATACCTTCCACATCAACTAAAAAACTCCCAAGAGCCATCCCAACCACTCAAGTAATAAGCCGCTGACACTAACTAAAGTTTTAGTGCATCAAACCCTGAGACACTTCCTTCATATGGACAATAATGTGTCTGGGAGGTTCCAGGCACACCCACAGCAAGGCATGGGTGTGTCTGGGGACTTTTTTCCCTAGTGTTGTGCCTTTGACTCCAAGATTTGTGCCACTTTTTAGGCCCAAAGCCCAAGTCACTGCCCAAAACTCAATGACACCTTTGGAAATGAATTTAGACAACATAACAATGATGCATGTGCAAAACCATTGACAAGAACTAGATTGGATCCCTACCAGCCATGACGTGAATTTCGTCATACATGTCTTAATATCATAACTAATCATAGGGGTCTCATACTTATCTGAGATTTTCTATGAAGCATTGATACCTTAGCACATTAGTTGTAATTTCATCTATTAGGTCATAGATACATTGTTTATTCATTTACAAGTAAAAATGTGATGAAAGTCATACATAGCCACTATCATAATAAATGTTCATAATCAGCATAATAACTAGAAAAGTACCAAGGAAACAATAATCATATGAACCACATATAAACCATTCTAATATCGATGAATTAGCAAGGAGAAATAACCTCATATTAAGGATGCAAAGGCCAACCAAGTTTGGAACTTCCACGAACCACCCAACCATAGACATGGTTGAGCTAAATCTCTCTTCAGTCAGTCATGCCTGTTCCATATTCCAATCATGAATGTGGTATCTCATGGAACAATCCATCAAAAATGAACCAGGGCTTCTAGAGGCCAAACCTCCTCAACCCATCAAACGGTGATTCCACTTCACTGTCAGACATCACAAACCATCACCAGATTGGTTTCTACCCAAGCCTTCCAGGGCTCTAGATTGTTTGTTCCAACCAAGGCTTCCAGGACTAGTAACTCAGCCCACAACTGTCGTTGGGCTTCCAAAGAGTTTTTCCAACAAAGGCTTCCAAGACTAGTAACTCAACCCAAGTTGTTACATGGCTTCTAGAGCATTTGTCCAACCAAGGCTTCTACAGCTAGTAACTCAACCCAAGCTAAAGGAAACATGAGAATGAACCAAAAAAACAAAGAAATGAACCCACAACACCATGGCTATCCCATAAATGGAGAGTCTAGGAAAATCTATTGTCAATCTAGGCAATCCTCGATGCCAATGCCAAATCATAACCAATAAACCACATGCATATGTCATGCATGCTACAATTTGTGAGGAAAACATACATGTAACTTGGTACCTGCAAGAAAAACTCGTTGTAGTTGTTGATCCCAATGCCCTCTTGTGCTTTCTTGCTCTTCCTTTTCCTTATTGCTCCAAAACTCCAAGTATGTCACACTCTTGAAGAGTGCTCCAAGAAAACTCTAAGTGTCCAAGACCATGAGAGAGAGTATAGAATGAGAGATCCAAAAATAAACTCACAAAAGTCTGTGAATTGATCCTAAGAAGCCTTTTTATTAGTTAGGCCTCTATTTTCTTCATTTTCCATTATTTTCCTTCATTTTCCTCCTCACATGCAACTTGTGACCTTTCACCTCCCTTTTCTCATAATTTTCATTATTTTCTTAAATAAATGTGCCAAAAATGCCATTTTGCCTTTCCAAAGCCTTTGTCGTTGCCTTTTCCAATTTACTTAGTCACTAATGAATGACCACTTATCCCCATCATTATGTTTTTACCCAAGATTCAACTTGGAATATGTGTCCTATCAACCATGGTTATTATTTTTCCTTTATTAAATTTTATTACATGGAATTTTGACTAGGGTTGTTATAGTGGTGTTTCCTCCAGGTAGACTCATAAAGTAATGCTAGGTTGTATATTTGAGGGTAGAAAGAAACAACTTTTGTTTCTGATCATCAGAGGCATATTCATAGGCCCTACAGAAAACAACAAACTCAATCATGAAGGTATTAGGATCTTCAAAGGTCGGGCCATGGAAATGTGGAAGGGCAGTAGAGCTTATATTTTTCATTCTAGCCTCTCCATTGGTTTCTCTGATAGAGAAGAGCTCATTGTTCTAGTTTTCAGCCATGGTTTAGGTAGGTTATATGGGTTTTTTTAATTCCCCAATAGGTTCTCCAAAAATTTCAGATTGCTCACCTAAAGGGTCTTCTAACTCCCCTATAGCCAGAGAGGGAATTTTACAGACATCGAAGCAGAATGAAGGTTAACTGCATGAGGGTGTGGGGGTTTTTAGTGTGAATTTTCCTTGGTTATCCCTACTCCTACGAGGCATAAAAGAACAATATTTTTGAAATTTTCACTTTTTCAAAGCAATGAGACTAATGAAAAAAAAATGCTCAAACAGAAGCAACACCTACTTAGACACCTCCCCAAAAACGACTCCAAAAAGTGGTAAGCCATGGTATTGCACCAAAAGTGTTACAACTCCTAGGGGCTCCTCAACTCAAATTATCAACCTGGGGTTCATACAAACTTAGCAGTGACAGTGCTATACGCACAGTAAGTTAAGTTCTACTCATTCCACCCTCAATCATGACATAAGATAAAGGTGTTCAGATACCATTCCTCCAAATCAACTATACTGAAAGCACAATTAAAAACTGGTTCTAAACTATGAAAATGAAAATGACATTTATTCAACTTATAGATGTTAATTAACATTACATGAAAGAGAAAGGGATAATCTACTTGTAGAACTAAAGCTACTCTATCCTACATAATTCATCAAATCAGTAACCTATTTGTATGTATCATTGATCTACTTCACATTTTATTGAAAATCAAAAACCTAAGTTGTATCATGCTCGTGAATGAAAAAAACTAATTCTACTATGTTTTTCAGTGAGGGAAAGTCTAGGAGATTCTCTTGATAATAAAATCACAATTTGGGGTCATTATTCATCTTGAATGATCTAACTCTAAAGTGGAGAGAAAAATAGCTTGAGGAAAATGGTTTTATAGGCCGGCTACATGTGTTGCTATAGGAGGTCTTGTATTGCTACAAGGGGACCTATATTGCTACAAGAGGGGTTCCGAGAGCCTTTTTAGGGAAGAGATGGTGTCTTGACTACATGAAGAGGTGGATGAAGGTAAGAGGGAGTGAATGAAGGTTGGCTAAGAATCCTAGCAAATCCTAGGACCTCTTGGAGGTCTTTCTTGCACCAAGATGAATGCCCACAGTGTCCTTAACTATCTAAATAGAGTGACTGTGGAAACAGAGTTTTGGGAGCATAATTGAAGGGCAGAAGGAGAATATGAAGAATTCCATGTGGAGATGAAAGAGCTTCTCTCCCCTGCAGATCAAAACAACCCTGCAACTAGCCACATGCATGCATCAATTGATCATTAACATAATGATATAAACTATGACAAAAAGATGAGTTGAATTTGAATAACATCTATTCTAAGCCACAACACTATTATGATCACTGAACTAACTCCTAAGTTGCAGAAAGTAAGTATGAAGAAGGACAACTAACATCTATTTATTTCCAATAAATCGTAAACTAAATATTTTTGGACTGAGATTGTAAATCCTTCCAACCATTTTGCCACAAGAGAGGTGATAGGGAAGCCTGCAATCACAGGTTTTTATAGCTTAAAATCTACTACAATGGAATAAAGACATGAAATTATTTAAACTAAGAACAAGAAAAATACAGAAGAGGAACCAAAGCATCTAGGTTGGGCCCAAATCCAAGGGTTTCAACCCTCTAAAACTAGCTCAAGTGCACCTTAATAACCAACTTCTCATTATCAAAAAATAGTAGTCTCATACATCACATGAAAGTTTACAATGACAATGTAAATCCCTGGGCTCAATAGCTACTCCTAGCTAAATAAAAAATTTGAATCCTTATGGGCCTTTCAGCTTGTTTATTTATACAAAGGGGTAACTAATAGCATCTCCCTTGAAAATAGGAGTGATTCCCTCCTTGATCTAGAGAATTGTGGATATTTTCCTCCTTGAGATTCTCATGCACTTGGAGTTACTTGGCTGTCAGTGAATTTGAGCTTGTGAGTGAGGATTTGGTGATATCAAGTCGAGTTAGAGAGTTAAGGAGGTTGACAAGCCTCCCTAGATTCCCTCTTGGTTGTCTTCATCAAGCTCCTGCATAGTAAATGCCTCAAAATTGCTTCTTTTTTCTTGCAATTTAATCACATTAGGCCACATACTATGAAAAACATCTTTTACTCTTCTTACTAAGAGTATTACAACCAAAAAATATGAATTAATGTGATAAAATGATATTTTTATGGCTGGAGGATAGCATAATGAACTTCAAGATTTAACTATTGATGGGACTCATCGGCTAGCCTCTATATTCCTTGTATATAATTGCATTGTTGAGTCGCTGGTGGGTTGAGAAAGGAGGTCCTTTGGATTCCATGTTTCAGTTGGTAGTTGGAGTTTTAAATCCTTTGAGCAAGCCCCTCATCCTTTAGAATCTGGCTCAGGGATGACAATGGAAAGTGATCTTAATTGCAGTTGTTTATGGTCGGGTGGAGAGTCATTGTCCTAAACTTAATTTCCGAAAGTATTCCAAGTGTTTTTATGCATTTTCAATGCTGATGAATGTGTGTTTATATTTCTAGATTGAAATGGTGCTTATGAATGTGATGAACATGTGGTTTCATTTTTGGATTGAAACATTGTGCTATGTGAAATTCTTGACTGTGTTGTTAATAACACATAATAACTAACACAATGTGTAAGGTATAAAAGTATTAAGAGTTTCCATGATGATATGAACTAAAATATGGCAACACTTGACACAAATATCTCTTTTATTAATATATATTGGTTACAAGCTTGTGAATCAGTTTATGTGGTGTTGTGTCAACGCTAGGGAATTCATTCGTCTTTTAAGTATAAAAGCATGTGACTCTACACTAGAAGCTTCTTAGCCTTGCATTTTCCACAGTCGTGGAGGTCTTTGACAAGCACCTCAATGTTGCTGGTCAAGTCACTACAAGTATGGGGGTGCACCTCAGCATGTGGATCGTCACTGAATGAAAATATTAGTATGACCCTTTTGGTATTTTGTAACTCTCGTGGATTCGAGAGAAGCAACTTTGTTGTAAGCTTAGGAGGACAACACTAGTAGGTGCCTTAGCAAACCATAGTGTCCATGGAAGAATGCTGGCAAGGATCCAGAATTTTGATCCATGGTAGCCTCTCCATGGATTTAAGATGGACCACCATGCTCATTATCTCGTAGGGCCTCATTAAATGAGTCATGTTGAAGTTCTGCACCAAGTTGCATTGCGGTGAAGTTGGGAGGGGACCCAACTTATAAGATAACTGGATAAACTTATATGATAGGTCATATGGAAGATTTAGCCATGGTAGCTAAGGATTGGATTTCGAGATTTCATCCTATCGCGATTGGGAGATAGAGGGGTGATGTGGCCTGGGGCCATATCCTGGGAGCTTATTTATCAACGCTATGAGTAGGCGGAGTGACATAAGTCAAGGTGCATTGGAAAACATTCATGCCTAGTGGTTATGCTATTGGCTTAAAGCTGGGCCACCAGGAAATTCAACCTAGAGAATCAACCCCATAGCATTCATGAGAGTGCAGGAGAAGGAACGACAAGGGTGACTGGGCACCATGCCAACTGGGCTCAAAGCTATGAGGTGGGGAGTGTTCCTATTGGTTGGGATGGATCCTGCATGAAAGATCATCCCAAAGACCAAAAATCATGTGAATTTTAAAAGGGGAAATTGCAGTAGAGCACGGGATAACATAAGGCAAGGACAGGTTGTCCTTCATGTAACCCAGATGCACAAGATTAGTGTAGGGTGAGCCATGGGACATCTCATCTCGTAGAGTTGTCCCTAAAGGTTGAATGTGAAGAAAAATAAAAAAAAAACAAGAGTAAGGATGATTCAATATGGGATGCCATGGCATTGTCATAACATGGGCCAATCGGAAGTAAGATTCATGTGGAGGTATGCCCCACTAGCCACATCACCTGAAAGCCACACCCTGCAAGCTTAGAACATCAGCATAAAGGAGCTACAAGGTTGACAGAGTGTCGGGCCAGCTAGGCCTACAACTCAAAGGAAAAGGGTGTCCCCATTAGCTAGGAATGGAGCCCACATAATACCTCATCTCATAGGCCATTACCCCATAAGCTACAATAGGAGGATTGTCTTGAAGTGCCGAGAAGGTAGAACCAACATGACATGTTATAAAGGAACCCACCCCTGATGGTTAAATAAGGGCATCCAAGCCTAAGTTAATGAGATAGAGGCATCAGGATGATGTGTCCTGGAGGCCCCATCCTAGAGGTTTAAGGGAGAGCATGGACGAGAGTGTTAGAATGAGGCACAATGGAATGACGTGACGAGTCAACTCCATGGGAGGGGTCGGAAAGTTGGGGCACCAACCTAATGTCATGTTCTTATAAGGAAGTCATTGTGGTTTCATTGGAACTCGAAATATACTATTGAGGGATACCTTGGCAGATTTGGAGAAGGGGCTTAACCCTGTCAAAGTGAACATGAGTTGTTGATTTGGAAATGGGTGGGTTTGGAAAACTACCCTTTTCGACGCCCCTACCCTTTTTAACCTGCGAGCATGTTGACCTAGTGTAAATTCGTTGATCGGGAGCACAGGTGATGTGGACCATTGGATCAACAGTGGAGTTAATGGTCTGAGTGGATAGGATGTTGATCGAGATTGCCAAGGAGCTAAGGGCAAAGGTGCTTTGCGACACCTCCCCCGTGGACCAAGTGGAAGGTAAAGGAGATGGGGAACACAATTAATGATAGTCTTTGGATGGGGAAGGTATTGTGGTCCATCTGATGGAGGCATGGAACCCGTAGTTAGAACCTTGATTGTGATAGGGTGATAACCTGTTAACGAATGAGCACATTGTTTGGAGAAACTATTCATAGATCGTTGATCTCCATACTCAAATTGTGGCCATCGGATATAGTGGTGGATAGTGATGCCGCTAGAAAATTATGAGAGATGAGTACAAATGTGTGTGTGTGTATATATATATATTAAGAAATAAAAGAAAACAATGAACTAATCCCATTTCTCTAACCAATATAAGAGTAATTGGACTATCTGTGGGGTGGTTCCTTACACATACTTATGTATGCTACCAAATATTTTTATTTAAATAACTAATCAATAGTTTAATTAGATATTTTATTATTATTTTATTACAGATATAATAAATCAAATAGTTCCATTCATGATGTTCTACATGTTTAGTAATTGCCCCACTTAATTGATGAAATGTTATGATGAGTTACATGGTAAATCTTAATTTTAAAGAATCTAATATACAGTGTATTTGTTGTAAAAAATTCTTTTTCGATTTAGTAAAAACAATCTAGAAAGTTAGAATTTATTTAATTATGGAAAACTTTGATCATAAAATTTGTTTTTAAAATTTCTCTTAATTTTAAGATCACAAATTTATTAACAATTAGCCTTTCTCATTTAAATAAAAAACACAAATTATTAAAATTTCACTTAAAAATTAAGTAGAAAATTAGAATTTGTTTTGCTCATAAAACTTTGTTAATTAAATTGATATTAATCTATTTTAAAATAAT
>APFE031690088.1:24829-47264 GCA_000404065.3 Pinus taeda
GGGGGGAGTTACCCTAAAAAAAAATTGACCCTAAACAAAAATTCATAGTTTCAGTCTCATCACTTTTTCCTTTTCAAGCTGTATTTTGCACGAAAATTTCTTTTTCACTGCCATTTTTAAAAAATGTTCAAATTTTTCCCTAAAAAAAAAAAAATCATCGTTCCAATATACACACTTTTCGTTTTTAGCACTGTTTTTGATGTTTTTTTGGCGTTTTTTTGGCCAGAGTTCCCGTTTTGAGTTTATAGTTCTCGTTTCAAAGTTTACATTGTTATATATATTGAAAACTTTACTTATAAAAATGTAATCCTCTACTATTTGTTATCAACCTTATTTTGAAAAAAGAATTAAATTATCAAATAAAAAAAAAACAAGGACAAATCTACTCTCATAGAAGAAGCATCATAGTTAGGGGTGGTAGGCGTAGGGGAGTGACTTATCATTTTTTGAACAAAGATAAACACAAATTCACTTGGTGCTTGGGCACAACCATGAGTAATATCGCGATGCATATGCAATGTGTCAAGGTTTGGTTCAATTGAGGATATTGGGAGATTAGAAGGTGTTTATCATTGGGGATTTTGCAAATCTAATCTATCATTTATTTGTTGGTTATCTTCTTCTAGACTTGAGGTTGATAACTCGCTTTCAAATAATACAAAGACTCTATTACTAGATGCTAATCAAGATATGTTTTCAATTTTTAAGGGACCAAATCTTGGTAGTAGACCAAATGGAAAATTTGGCACCACCATGAATAAAGGCAATTTGCAGTGTCAAGGAGGAAGGGGGTATTCCCCTATACTTTAGCTTCAATGAAAAATTTCATTGAAACAAATAGGCTCACCTCAAGCCTAGGGAGAGGCCATGGAAACTACAAGGGAAAAAGGGATAAGCATACAAGCCAACAAGTGACAAGGAGGCATTTATCATTCTTAAAACCTCCTTGGTCCTATGATTCCTTAAGGAAAGAGAATTTTGATCCTTACAAGTGACAAGAAACCAAGTAACTAGTTGTTATTGTTGTGAGTGGGAAATTTGGGGAGAAATTGGGATTCAGACTTCATTTTTGTATGCAAGGAGAATTGGATAACTAACATGAAGAAGCATTGGGGAAGTAATGATTGCTTCACACAGGGCATAAGAAGTAAGGTACATAGGTACCAACATAATCTAAAATGGGAGTATTGAATTATAGTGAAGGCTTGAGACTTTCATATCTCATCAATTCATGGTTTATGAAAATTAAGTGGATGCACTTATAGGTATAATTAGTTGGTACTGAAGAAGGAACGACAAAATTGTATCCAACGCTACATGGAAGGATCTAGGAAGCATTGTATGCAAGGAGAATTGGATAGATAGCATGAAGAAGCATTGGGGAAGTAATGATTGCTTCACACAGGGCATAAAAGGTAAGGTACATAGGGACCAACATAATCTAAAATGGGAGGATGTGTCGAATTATAGTGAAGTCTAGAGACTTTCATATCTCATCAATTCATGGTTTATGAAAATCAAGTGGATGCACTTATAGGTATAATTAGTCGATATTGAAGAAGGAATGAGGCAATTGTATCCAACATTACATGGAAGGACCTAGGAAGCGTTGCAGGGTTTACATAGGCTTGTGTTTGGAACGAGTGGAGTATCATCAACGCACCTGGGTTTCTATCAAGACAAAAGGTATTCCAAGGCCTCGTTTCTTATTTTTTTTATAGAGAATTTAGTATAATAAAAGTCAGAATCCATCCTTTGATATATTTCTCCTCGGGTGGTGCGAGTGATTACAGTTCTCAAGCTCTCCCTATATCATGTAACCAATCTACAAACATAGTACAAGAGAGTCTGATTTGGGAATCCTTGAGGATATCCTTTTGAAGAACATTGCTTTTGAAGTCAGACTATCCTCAATTCCAATGTGTACCCTCTCCTATTAAGTTTCAAATGCAATCCCACAAAACTTGTCATCTAGGTGATACATCGGGGGAACAACATGAGAAAAAAGAATCCTATTGATCTTTATATTGCCATAATCTAGAAAGGGAAGGAACAAATCCCTTCAGCTTCTCTCAAAGAGGGACTCCTATGGTAATTGTTGTTCTAAATCTAAGTTTACAATGTATACGTTATTTCACGTCTATGTTTGATAATGAAATGATATGCATGTCCTCATGGATAAATAAAAAAGTTTCAAACCTATATTGATGCTCAAGTGAGTTGTGGAGAAATCTAATCAGCTTGGGCCATTGATTGGGAATCAACCTTAGTTGGCCAACATGAAATTAAAGGCATTTATTGGTCAAGTATACTGTTGGGGATTGAATAGAAGAAGTTGGGATTTTTTTCTCCCAATTTCATTTACAGCATTAGAAGTGAAGGTATGCTTGCAATCTCAAGTGAAGCTATGTGTCAGAAGGAATTCCAACAAACCAGTGGAAGAAAAGAGCTTCTAAATGTTAATATGGATCTCAAAGTAAATACCATGTTGTATTTGTTACTCAGTGGGGTAGTTTATATTATTGTTATGATATGGGGGGGAGCCAAAATGAGCAGCAAATGAACAATACATTATAAAATTCAAGTGAGAAGGTGCTCTTTGATAATGCTCAATGAGAAATTGTGCAATAGTCAACAAGGAAACATAACGAAGAGGTTAGATCCAAGGGTGGTTGAGAAGTTTCCATACACACAAATCAATTGGGAGGAAGCTCAAGAATATGTCAACAATACAAGCCTCAATAGTATTGAGGAAGCTAGAAAAGGAGAAGGGATTTGATACCCTAAAATGGACAGGTAAGAAATTAGGATGTATTACAAATTTTGGTTTCCCTTAGGAGTCTTTTGGAGGGCCTATTCATGGTCGCGTTTTGAAAGGATTTCCTACTGTCAAGGGAAGGATGATGTTAGTGGAAATAGTTCTACTAGAAACTAGAATATAACCATACTCTTGAAAAAATAGAGAAGCCAAAAGCACGATATATGTTACATTGTGCCTTTTGTAAAGTGTTTTTAAATGAATATGTATTCAATTTTGTGTTTAAAGAAAACAAAAAAAGCATCTTGATTAAAAATGAAACTATCCATATTATACAATGTTCAAAATGAAAGTTGCTTTCCTTACAGGATTTTCTCATGGAAGCACACCCTACCCACCCCGGATCTTACATTAATACATGCATATAAAAGTTTTTTTTTGTGTAAAGCTCGTCCCTTGATATTGTTATGTGGAATTTTACATCTACGGATAAACACAATTTCCCTAGGAGGGTAGCTACACCTAGAATAACATATTTAAAGTACTTAACCTTTTTCTATAGAAGATAAATAAGACAAGGGACCTACTTGTTATCTTTTGCTTCCCTTTGTATCCTTTTTTTGGCTCCACACTCCTTCTTGAACTTAATCCACTCGACAAGTACCTGCAATCATAAATAGAGGACAAAAATCAATCAAAGCAGGAGATCTATCTACTATAAGCAAATGGAATCAAAAGCATTTACATATATAATCATCACACATAAATATAAGAAAATGGGAAAAGGTGTAAACAACTTTATTAAGTAGAAGGAAGAATTACAACCATGAAATCCGATTCATTGTCACTCTTCTAGCTTGGGTTCTAACGAACATCACATCAAAAGCACAGCACTTTGGTAGCATACCAATACTTGTTTACAATCACAAACTTCACACCAACAGTCTCTCATTACAAATTCTCAAAGTCCAGCCTTTGATCACTTAGATGAGTGGTCAATTTATAGGCAAATGATGGTGGTTTGGTAAAAAATGAGGGTATTGAATGGCCTTCCAAACTTAGAGTTAGTTTTCATGGAGGAAGGAATGACAAGATAGGAGGTTACTTAACTCATTCCCTATCCAATTTCAAGATCATAGGAGATGATAAGTGTGGGAATCTTATAGATGGCTCCAAAAAATAAGAATGTTCTTATAGCCCTATGTAAATTTTGCTCAATCTTTCTTAGCGTAGGTCAAAGTGGGCCTAAGTGCTCTGGAAAGCACCCTGACATGGGCCTACCTACACTGAAGTGCACTTACCCCTATCCAAGGCTACACTGGCCCCTCAAGGAGACATTTTTGGAGGGATGCAGGTTAAGAAACTCTTAGGGAAGGAGGAATTCAAAGTGTTGACTTGTCTAGGGCATGTAGCAACTGAATTAGGGTTTGATGAGCCCCAATAGTACTAATTTGAATGATGGGAGTGATGTGCCCAAATGGATCTGTAATAGCTTCCCCCTAAAGCATGAAATCAAAAATGTTAATGTGGAGTGATATGCTTTATGATGTGATGAAGAGGTTCCAAAGTGGATGGTGACCTGCATCGATTACAATACATAATATCATGATATTTTGATTTTTTCTCATGAATTGTTGAGGGAAGGCATACGCATGCTCAGCATATAAACTTTCATTACAAGTACATAGATAGCTATCTATAGACATAGAACCATGATAGGATGACCATCAATGTAAAGCCATTGTACGGATGATTTGGTACATTTCCTGAAATCGTAGCCCAGATGGATGAAACTAGATCTAGGGTCTTCTATCTCATTCAATCATTCGCTCAAGTACGAGTCTAAACATGTGAATATGTGATCTAAAGTTGAACATGGGAAGACATTGTCTGAATACCAGCCAATGATGTAAGCCGTTAACAGATGCGAGAGAAATCACCGATAATGATAATGATCCTCAAGGTATTGCAGTACATTCTGCATGGTGTGAATGGATGTTTTGATGTCAAACACCATACAAAGTATTTCGGTCGAAGGCTAGTGATGTCAACCTATCGCCGGAAGCAAGAAACCTACCATTAATGTATGCAAGCCTCAAGGTACTAGAAGGGTGTTTCTAAGTCAACTTCTCAGATAATGTGTTGATGTCGACAAGAAGTGACTCGTCGTAGGAGGGCCTTGATGTATCCCACATCAATGACATGAAATGAGTGTAGTGATTTTTGGAGATGAAATGTAACTAACAACACAAGGTTCAAGAATGGCGGCCACGAAAATGAAGGTTTACGAGTATTACAAAGGATGAATTTAACTGAGTGACTTCTCTTTAACATGTCGGTGGAACTGAATGGATTGGTAGCATTGACCCAAAACAAAGTAATGCATGGCATGATAGACCAAGGTATGATGGCCATCAAGCAGATAACCCAACCCAAATAGTCACAATGATGAAGTGAAAGTGTCATGTTCAAGAGCGACCTGTTGCCATAAAGTGGTTTACCCTTTTTCCCATTTTCCCCAGTCATTGCTGACCAATACCTCTTTATTTTTATCAAGCTTGAGGATGATAACATATGCTTGTTGTATAATTCCACCCCTCAGGTGAATCCATCGCTATGTGATGTTTTAACGATTCTAGCGAAGGTGAAACTCAATCTTCTCATGATGGACAAGTTTGTCAATATTTAATTTTTTAACGAGTCTAACGACAATGATAACTCAGCCATTTTCATGTTTAGAGAGTTTGAAAAGGGACTAAAATAAAACTCCACAACTTTTTTTTTATATTTTTCTCTCAAGTTCGAAAAAGCATAAAACAATACAAGAGAGAACCTATTGACCATGTTCGATCAACATATCCCTTTTTCGTAAATAATCTATCTTAGTCTGGAAAAGGGTTAAATGTATATTGAGTAGATGTCATTTCCAATCCATTAACGAGCTAAAAAGGACAAGTGCTCGACAATCTTTTCATATTTCGAGAGTTTGAAAAGAGCTTAAAGAGAACTCCACTTTGAGGAACGAGTGGTGTCTAGGATAGCAACTAGTTCTAGTGATATTGGAACTTCTCAAAACATATTGATTTATGTGAAGAGGTTGGCTAATAAGACCACTCATTGCAACTGTTCCTCAAAAAGGGTAAAACAACCAAGTGAAAGCATATGATTAGCCAAGTAGATAGTGATGATGGAAGGAGAAAAACCAAGGCTCATTTAACAATAGAGGCTGATAGAATGGAAATCACAAGGGTTAAAATGGAGATGGGTTCATTTTTACACAAGCTTGAACCATAGGGAAATATGCTTGGATTCAGTTTCATGTTTACATAAGCTTGAAATGAAAAATTATGCTTGGATTCAGTTTCATTTGTACACAAGCTTGAAACGAAAAGCTATGCTTGGATTTAGTTTACATGCCCCCAACATGATGACTCGATTCTAGGTGCATGCCCCCTAAAGCTTCATTACATTAACCTAAGTAGACTACTTGTGGCTATTAGGTGGATCGAATGAAGGTTCATATATGAGATCAAGTGAAAACTTGACTGGGATTTTATGAGATCTAATCGAAAACTCGAATTGAAACTTTGCGCCACGGGACCTTGTTTCATTTTTTAATGAGCATGACACAAGACAAGAAACTTTGCTCAGATTCCTTGTTTCATTTTTTAACGAGCTTGACACAAGACAAGGAACTATGCTATGGGACCTGTTTCATTTTTTAATGAGGTTGACATAGTAAAATAACTATCCTCATATTCCTTGTTTCATTTTTTAACAAGCTTGACACAAGGGAAAAAACTATGCTCATCTTCCTTGTTTCATTTTTTAACGAGCTTGACACAAGACAAGGAAATATGCTCATACCCTTTGTTTCACTTTTTAACAAGGTTAAAACAGAACCAGGAACTATCCTCATAATTCCTTGAGCACGACCCATAAGAGGTCATGACTTTCAAAAGGTTCTCATCATATGGGAGAATAATGCTCTGGAAGGGATGCGTAGCAAGGAATCCATTAGAGAGATCTGGTTCTAATGCCCCCAATACATAATGCACACCATTGTGAAATTGATCATTAGTTGATGTAGGCATGGAACAGGTTGCCACATAATTGACCGGTGGTAGGGAAGATACCATTGGGACAAAATGACCATTTAGGGAAGATGGTTTATTGGAAGCCATATTTGGACCGAGAAATGAAGGCTGGTCAACGATGACAATTCTGCCTTCATGCGGGAAACACATCACTCGAAAGAGTGTTGAAACAATAGCTCCGATGTCATAAACATAGTTGTTCCCAAGAAATAAATTGTAATCTAAAGGGCCTGGGACTACCATCACATTGAGATAAACAATTTTTCCTCCCAAAGTAATAGGCAACTGAGGAATGATCCCTAATGGTTGATTGGTTACTCTGTTAAAAGCCAACAGATTATGGGTAACAGGCACAAGTGGCAATGAACTGAGTGATTGCCAAACAGTGGAGGAAAGGATACTCAGTGATGCACCTTCTTCTATAATAGTTCCTGGTACAATCATATTACAAACCTGTACTATGATCTGGAAAGGCACATAAGAAGGAATATGACATCCTACCAGCTGATTCTAATCAGAGGAAGTGACCAAACTACTTGGAGGGGGTACCGTAAGAACGGAGAATTACCCCATTGAGTTACGAGAACCAACGTATTTTCCTCCCGTCTTGATGGAACATGAGGATTGCCTCCAAGCCCATTAGAATCTGAAGAAATGAAAGGAACCTGAGTGGTATCATACTCACTCTCTACGGGAAAGGTATGATTAATTGAAGGTGAAATTGGGTCAACTGTTTCCTCGACCTATGATTGTTTAGGTATAGACGCATGGGATTCACATTTAGAGAGAGTGGGTTTAATCGATGGTTGATTTTGGTTAGTCACTTTATCAACTAGTGAAGGATTAAGGGAGAGTCTCTTGTAACTAGATGGAAGTTGCTGCAAAGAAGCAGGACGATTATCCAACACTTTTTTGGCTTTATCTAGAGAGGGACAAATGTGAATGGGGCGATTCCCTTCACATAACCTATAGGGAAACTTAACTTTACCCTTCTTTCCATGAACTTTACTACCACTAGTTGATGGTGTGTCACCAGCACGATCTCCAAAAATTCATGACATAGGACAATGTGAATGAGAAAATCATTCATCTAGGATCTGAGGAATATTAGGACAATTTTGAAGAAGATGGTCTCTCGTACAAAGTTTGCAAGGATATCAAACTTTTTGAGGCTTATTGGACGGTTTCTTATCAAAAGTTGCATTCAAAGCAATGGTTGCTTGGTTGGACCCTTCTTCTTCTTCTTCTTCCCTTTCTTCTTCTTCTTAGTTACCTAGTTACTAGTGTCAATACTTTCACCAGGTGAAGAGGAAGAAGAGGAGGAAGAAAAAACTGAGGAAGAAGGAAAAGGGTCAACTTTAGGATCAACTGGAGGTTGCTTTTGTCCAGTTGGAAGAGTACTCGATCACGGAGAAATCATGACATTTTAAACCAAGGAAGTTGAAAACAACCATACTAGTAAGCCAATGGTAAATCCTGGAAGGGACAATGTAGGCATAAAAAGAGCACCAATATTTCCGAAAGGAAGAAAAGGACTAGGATTCCCATCAAAAGGAATTCCTTGATCGGTGGACTCCGGAGTTGTTGCCATATGTCTCAACCTAAGATCACTAAGGAGTGAGTGTGGAGGATGTTATCCGCGGTCAATTAATTTTATTTTAATAGAAATAACATAAAAAAACAAAATATGGATGATCTAAGCAAAAGGAATTACCAAGTAACTGTGAACTATAAAATACCTTCTGGTGAACCGAGAAGTACGGGTAGAAAATCTCCCTGAATGTTGTGTTCGATGTATCACAGTGTACAAAGCAGTTGACTCGGTTACCTAAGGATGGATAGAAACCTAGTGTTGTCCTCCCATATATACTCGAAAGTACATGGAGGCTCAATCTGTATTAGCATTGTCTAATGCGAAACTATGCAGTGAGAGCATTCCTTTATACTTCACATATTGTAACACCGCCCTATATACCCGAAGGTACGTGGATGAGCTACGATATACTCACATACGTGGAATGAGGTATCACACTCTGAATGTATCACAGACAAGTTAGCGACAACTACTATGTTTTACGACGCCAGAACACGTCTCTAGCCTAGAACCTCTAAATCTTTTGAGTTAAGTAACAATGCTCCATTAGGTTAATTGATGTTCATTTTAAGTTGATCTTGATTGAGAATTTTCCTTTCAAGGTTCACCAAGTGATGTATTTTCAATTCCTAGAATGCAACTAATATGATAAGCATCTTTTTCATTCAATTTTGACAATGAAAACCTTAGCTAGTAGGGATAGAGAAAATAGATTCTTGTAATCAAAGAACAAAGAACACATCTAATGCAATTTCCCTAAACTATTCCTATGAGCACACACAAACTCTTTCAATGCACAATGCGAGTTTTTCTTTTCAATTCCCTTAATGTTGAGATGAACAAAAAGAAACTAATGCACGTACAATCAATCAATCTTTTTGAAAGAACAAAGACTCGACGACAGTTCCGTTTCGAAAGAAATGAATACTTTTACGACACTTTCTTTTGAACAAAGATTAATTGACGATAAACTAACTTTGAAAATTAATTAATAGTGAAAAGAAATCATTTAAGAAACACTAAACAATCAAGGCCAAAGTAGGGCTGGCAAAGAAAACACAAATTGATTTTAGGGAGACAAACATCATTGATCATTTAGCAAGCAGAAATAGAAGGTAATTTGGAAAAAATCAAGTCAAAGGAATGATTTTTTACCTAAGGAGGATCAACGCAACTTTGTTATGTGGAATTCTACATCTACGGATAAACACAATTTCCCTAGGTGGGTAGCTACACCTAGAACAATAGATTTAAAGCACTTAACCTTTTTCTATAGAAGATAAATAAGACATGGGACCTAATTTTTATCTTTTGCTTCCCTTTGTCTCCTTTGTTTGGCTCCCGTCGCTCCTTCTCGAACTTAATCCGCTCGACAAGTACCTGCAATCATAAACAGAGGACAAAAACCAATCAAAGAAAGAGATCTATCTACTATAAGCAAATGGAATCAAAATCATTTACACATATAATCATAACACATAAAGACAATAATATGGGAAAATGGTGTAAACAAATTTATCAAGTAGAAGGAAGAATTACAACCATGAAGTCCGATCCATTGTCACTCTTCTAGCTTGGGTTCCAACCAACATCACATTAAAAGCACAACACTTCGGTAGCATAGCAATACTTGTTTACAATCTCAAACTTCACACCAATAGTATCTCCTTACAAATTCTCAAAGTCCAGCCCCTGATCACTTAGATGAGTGGTCAGTTTATAGGAAAATGATGGTGATTTGGTCATAAATGAGGGTATTGAATGGCCTTCCAAACTTAGAGTTAGTTTCCATGGAGGAAGGGATGAGAGGATAGGAGGTTACTTAACTCATTCCCTATCCAATTTCGATGTCATAGAAGATGATAAGTGTGGGAATCTTCTAGATGGCTCCAGAAGATAAGAAAATTCCCAGAACCCTATGTGAATTTCACTCAATCTCATCTAGTGCAGGTTAAACTGAGCCTAAGTTCTCTGGAAAGCCCCTGACATGGGCCTACCTACACTGAAGTGCACTTATCCCTGACCAAGGCTGCGCTGGTCCCTCAAGGAGACATTTCTAGAGGGATTCAGGCCAAGAAACTCTCAGGGAATGAGGCATTCAAAGTGTTGACTTTTCTAGGGCATGTAACAACTAAATTAGGGTTTGATGAACCCGAATAGTACTGATTTGAATGATGGGAGTGATTTGCCCAAATGGATCTGTAACAAATATTCTATTAATAGGAAATATAGAGAAATATTACATTTGATATTCTTTTGTGAGCGACGCTAACCTGATCAAGGAGATGAGTATCTTTTGGCAAAATACTCAACCATGTAATTTACCACGTTGACCATGTGTTTCACTAACATAACGAAAAATCCACAGATTATGCTGGACCTACACGAAACAACCTAAAAAAGTGGGGTTAATTAAGAGAACATTGAAACAACATAATCATGACACATAATTGACCTTAACAGCATAAGGATGACAGTCTATACTTTCTACAGAAGACATAAACAACTAGAAATTTAGTCATCTAAGATAATCACCGGGAGCTCTGGAGAAGGAGTAGTTGTCGACATTTTCAATGGAGTAGCATTGATGATCATCTCCTCTTCATGAGGTACTACTGATTCAATATTAGAGTCTATAATTATATAGCATTTCATCTTGTTTAGGCAAATTGTTATCTCATCCATGTCATATCGCATCTTCCGTAGAATCCTCTTCATTAGAGAAAATTTTAACCTAATAGTGCCCATGAAATTTTCATGTACATAATATGTAAACCAATCAAAATCCTTTAAAGTGAAAAAGAGGTAAATATAAATATTTTGGAGGGAAAATTAAAAGACTACTTTTTCTAATTGTATTTTTGGCTTATCTCCTTACAGGCTTCCACAAATTTCAAGAGTAGACACTTGTTGGATATAGAATTAAATTTTGCATCATATGTGTACCCATTCTGTTGAACGCATTTTTTTAATGTATCTTCATTTTTTTATCAATGTGGGTCTTCCCATAAGTATGGATAATGGATACTCATTGGATGCAAAATTTAATTCTGCATCCAATGAGTGTCTAAACTTGAAATTTGAGTAAATATGTAAGGAGGTTGACGAAAAATACAATTAAAAAAATATATTTTTATTCTGTTCCCTTCAAAATTTATAACTCTTATTTTATTATTTTTCCTTAGGAGACCACTTTTATGTTGAAATTTCCTCTAATGTATATCCTCCTCACCAACAAATAATTTGTAATTATCCACTTGTTTGTCTCGCAACACCATGTGGAGAAGATTCAATGTCCACGTGTGATTTGAAATTGAGTGGAAAAAGTATAGTCTTCTATTTCTCCATTTATCTAGATCAGGGACCCAATTAGTGTTACCACTACTAATGACTTCTGAGTCTGGGTAGTACTACCAACAAATTATTTTGCTTCAAGAGTGTGGTTCTTCTTTTTGATCTCAATAGGCACAGAAACAAAAACATTTGCAACTGACTCCCAACCAAAGAGGTGACATTGTCTAGAGGAGGAAGCCCCTGGTGTGCCACCTCTTCTACTAATCAAGCATTGGTGTGGAGCCATCACTGAGTGGTCCCTACAAGAAATACTTGGCAAGGAGATAGATGGATAAAACTCTAACCTGACAATGATTCACGAGAGACCCAGAATTGACAATCATTGTACTATAAACCATGTAATGAGTGATGTGGGGATCAGAGTGAAGAAGTGGAACTTGAATAAAATCATCAAGATATATATACCCAACTGTGCTAAAACCAAAATGGAAACCACCATCTCTATGCAACCAGACCGACCATGGATTAAACTTTTGGAGCTTTCTAGTTATCACTTGGGTTATGTATTTTGACTAACACTCAAAACCACACTGAAAAGGAACCACTATACCAGACCCCCGCAACCCACATGAGGCAATTAAAGGATATACTAGAAGGCTCAACCGATTGAAGATCTATGGCAGAAAAACCACAACCAACTCAAAGGACAGAGTTGACAAAGAGTTGTGTAGGAAACATACGAGGAACATTGATAACCGTGGAATAATCCCTTGAGAGTCCCTAAAAATTTCCTAACCACATGCTTATAATGGAGTAATACATAATTGAAGAAGCTCCCACTGATGACCCTTCCTTTAACTATAGAGGGGATGGACAATAGACTACAAGAGAAAGTATTTACTATCAAATCCTTGTAGCAAGAGGGCTCCCATGTTAGAATTCCATAGACATTCACAGGTAAACATAGGTCAGTAAGAGGATAGGTAGTGTTTTAAAAACCTGCCGATCTAAACCGATAACCAGTCAAACTAGCCAGCTAGCTAGCCCACCAGGTCAAACAGAAGAAGAACCTGGTTTGACCCTCCATTTTTCCAAAAAAGTGGACAAATTGGTCCTAACCGGCCGGTTTAGGACGGAACCGACTAGTTTATGGTCAAACTGGTTGGTTTTGTCTTAAATCAATTGTTTATTGCCAGTGCAACTATAAAACCCCCATAATGGATTTTTGTGAGTTTTGCAGCTACTTTGAGGGATATTTGGGGTTGTTTTCCTCCAAAAATAGTCCCTCCAAGAAAAACATGCCTACCCTTTCATTTTCCTGACACATCTCAACCCTAACAATGTTTGCAATTAATGGAATGTTAAATTCTTAAAGTAGAAGTGACATTTCCTTTAATTTTTATTTTTAACATTACCATGAAATGACTCGGGATGTTTGAGAGTGGATTCGACCTCATTGGATTTCATATGGAGAAACTAGAATTTTAGATTTCACTCAAAATTTAGCAGACTTAATGGTTTTTAGGATTTCATGGTTTGGGGGTTTGCAATGTTTCCATTTGATTATATCATGCGTGAGAGTATGAGATTGGCATTTGATCAAGAGCATGAAGCCCTTTAAGAACCTTGATAGTGGCGGCATTGATTGTTGAACTTAGTGGATGTTGGTGGTATTGATTGTTGAACTCCTCTACCATGGCCTTAACAAGAATGCACCCCTCACTCAAAGGAAAACCACTGGTTGGGCATGCTAATATTTTTCTGCCACATTATAAGGTTGAGGAGATGAACCCTTCACTCAAACCAAATTCATTGGTTAGGCTTGTTAAACCTTTTCAATTTCTATCATGTTATAAGGTTGAGCAATCCAACTCTAAAAACTTTGAGCTAGATGGTGTTTATGCATCTCTTGTTGATGATGTTTGTGTATTTCTAGTAGCGTTGAATCAATGATGACTTTCATGAGTGACCATGTTGATCAGTGATTTGTAGTTCTGCTATTTATTTCTTGCTACTACTAAAGTTGTAGAGGAGTTTTAGGAGTCCTCAAACTCAAAGCCATATTATTTATGTAGCTCATGTTGATGATCTCTTGTCTAGTAGTGGTGATGAGTTTGATCACGATGAGGATGTTTCCTGTGTGTCTAGCATAATCTGTGGATTTTTCGTTATGTCAGTGAACCACATGGTCAATGTGGTAAATTACATGGTTGAGTATTTTGCCAAAAGATACTTGTCTCCTTGACCAAGTTAGCGTTGCTCACAAAAGAATAGTTCAGTGACCCCATAGCTTAGGGCATTGTTTTCAGACACTAGAGGCCATTTAGAGCCTCATTGATTATGTATTTTGTTGCGGATATGGATTGCACTTTATGCTATTTTGATATATTCACCTTTACATGGTATATAGATGAGCAAACCTTACATATTTTGTTTCTATTGGCTTGGAATCATGGTCTTAAATCTTAAAAATTGTTTTCTTCATTAAAAAATAATGCACTCTATGTTATTTTGATATATTCACCTTTACATGGTATTGATCCAGGTGGATGTTGGTGGCCACCCACCTATCCCATTTTGGACCCCCGCAACTGTCTCTTTCAGTTTTTCAGTTTCCGTAATTGTAGCACAATTTACTATTTTTAGCAGTTTTTTCGGGTCCTGAACTTCCGGAGCCGTTTTGAGGCCCTAAACGACGTGTTTTGGGAAATCTGGGGCAACATGGGTCCATTGACCGATGCTTCCCTTCCCAAAGTGGTAGTTCTCGGATAGATCTTTCTAACGAGCTATCATGCACGTCAAACGGAGATCGTATGCCAAAGTTACGACCCCGGGAAATTGATGTACCAATTTACCCAAAACGGGGCCCACAATTTGGCGCTTCATCTTCTAAGGGTCGGTTTTGGAATGTGAAGGGTTTTCCATTGTTTCTCAATAATAAATAGGCCTTCGAGCCTCATTGTAACACAAGTTCGGAACAATTCAGAGACATGTAGCCGCACATCTCTTCTAAGAGATAAGCTACCATCGTCCTAGCTGGTTTATTTCCAATTCTGTTTGTAAGCATATTTCGGTATTTTCCATTAATGAAATGAAGTATTATTTCCGTTGCATCTCTTTATTTATGGTTATCGCATCTCTGTATTTATGGTTATCTCTGTAATCTATTACGTTCCTGTTTAAATCCGGATCAATCTCCTTGTTGTCGCATGCCTGGCACTATTTTTGCATTGACAGTCGCCGTTGCGACGATTCGCTTCACACACTTACTTGTTTTCCCGTTTACTGAATCTTTCAGTCACTGATTACATGCATGTTTACTCACTCATGTATGCACTCATCTTTGCACATGCATTTAGCCTCTACTGTTTTTCAGGTGCCCGTCGGCGGGTCTTGGCTACCTTGGCCCGGACCTTGCCTTGCTTGGCTTGCATTGCACATTTATGAGAGTGAAGGCTCCGACCTCCTCCTAGGAATTGCGTAGAGCTAGCCTCACACTGGCCTCCTAGTCTTTCTATTCACAATTTTGAGAGGCAGTGCCCCATTGGCCCCTAAAATTGTGCAAATGCAATTTTACCGAGTTACAATCAAGTAGACTAAAACCGTGCATTGCGCAATTTCAGTCCTTAGAAGGCCAAGATGGATTGTTCTCTACGCAGTTTCAATATTCAGTCAGCTCACTGATAGTCCAGACTATGTTCTACATAGTTTTGGCAGTCAATCTCCTAGCCTTCGAGTGAAAATTACAGAAATCTTCCAATCAGCCACCCATGTGTGTTGCATCTCAGTCCTCAAGTTGTTTTGGTTTTTCAACTAACATTGTTCTTGCCATGAGTGTTGCTATGTCTCCAGGTATCATAGGTGTTCGTTTGTCTCTCAAAAATACAGGTACAATGGCTTCCAACAGAGGAGGGTCAAAGGACACCGTTGAGAATGCAACTGGAGATGTGGTCGAGCAAGTGTCTATGAGCTTGCCCATCTATGAAGACACTAAGTTTTTCATAGACAAGGAGATAAAAATGAAATGGCAAGACATAAATGACATCTTTTTAGGCACATTTGAGGAGAATATGGAGGACCGCAGGGCCTATGTCAACATACGCAAGTTTGGCTTGTACTGGATTGCATGTAGATATCATGCATTTCTGTGTGTGAACATGATCCACTGGATTGGCTCGTATACTTCTCCAGAGACAATGGTGTTGAGTAGTGTCATTGGAACATAAATTTCTACCTTTAGGGCAAAGCAATTTCAGGCGATGTATAACTTTCCACAGTCGGTGATCATGATGGATACACCCTTCACCAAACCCAACAACAGTGTAAACTCAAGAGACATTTTGAAGAGCGGGGTGAAAGAGTCGTCTAAGTTCAGGACAAAACCCAACCAAGTGTACAAGGCAAGGATACCACAGAAGGATTATCAGCTCTTGGTCATCTCCACATGCCACTTATAGGGCCAAGAGAGTACAGAAACATTCTTGCAGAGTTGGGTGATTGTGTTGGATTAGCTAGCGAACGAAGGAGGACATTTCAATTGCTTTGACATGTTGGCTCTCAGGCTGAAGGAACAAGTAACATAAGCCCAACATCCTCCTAAGGGTCAACAAGAAAATATTGTCATGTCTACTTACATACTCGATGAAATTTGTGTTCGTCAGTGGTTCCTAGGCTTAGGTTAGGCATGGACACCTTCAGAAACCTCTATGCACACCTAGTGCAGGTTGTTCTCTAAATGCATCTTTCGTGCAGTTATCATACAACTATCAGACCACTTCATCACCCCGGTGTACATGATGATCTTTGAGCACGATCTGCCTTGCCTGTCACAGGAAACAATGAAGGAATTGATTGACATAACAGATTGGTATGCCTCACCCCTTGGCACCTTCATACAAATGTATAGCCTGGAGAAGGTTCCACATGTTTTGTTGAAGTTTTCCATGGATAAGCTGGTCATGCAAGAAGTTGCATATCACATCTCGACAGGGTTGTTAGCAAGACTACATAAGAAGAAGAAGGCACCTTGTCTCGCTCTTCTTTTACGGATCAGGTTGTATGAGATCCAGAATCTCAAGCATGATGAGATTGAGATGGAGGAATTAAAGAGGTTCACTTTTGACACCAGAAGTTTCAATCCATATGACCCGCATTTCTTAGTGAAAGACCACTGTACGAGAGTGTATCATCCTTGGATTCACGGGGAGTGTCCTTGGCCTAAGGAATACCCATGGAGATATTGCTACAACTTCTCAAGGCTCAATGAATCGGTCAAAATGGCTGTAGAGTGGTTAACAGTGCAGAAGGAAGCAACATCTCAGAGAGCAGCATCATCAGCAGCTGCAGAGGGCACCAGACCTGTGCTTGACAAAGATAAGAGGAAGGTTACTGACAACGTAGAGGTGAGTAAAGTTGCAAGTTGAAAACAGACCCACTTGTGTTAAGAGTAGCTTTGGAGATTGAGGCAAAGAGGCGACAACGCAACAGAAGGATCGCGCAAAGGCAAAGGGAAAAGCAGAAGTTGGAGGAAGTAAAAAAGGAGTTGCAAGAGTTGAAGCAACAACTCATGGAAGAACAAGAGATGTGTAGAAGAGAGAAGGAAGCACAACATGAATAAGAACAATAGGAGGCACAACATGCACATATTTATGAAACTGTGCCCATACATGTTATTGATTCATTCGAGTAGCCAACACATAGCAAACAGGGTGAGCAGTCGTCGGAGCAAGACTTTGCTCAAGAGATTGAATAGATGGATACGAATGTGGTTTAGCCAGAGTTAGATCAGGACATTGACCTCATGCCTCAGAACCAAGAGGTCACTCCACCGACTTCACCAGATCTGGGAGAAGAGCAAGTCCCAAGCGATTAAGGAGACACTGGAATCCTTGAGGACAATATGGAAACAGATGTGCAAAACATATCTTTCGACGAGTGACAACATAGAGTTGTGCAGTCGCGCAGAGTTCCATTAGGGGATTTTTGAGGTTTAAAATGGGCCTCCTAAGAAAAATGTGCAACCAAAATAAAATTTATAGAAACCAATAGGATTCAAGATGATGATGTCAACCATGGGGGATGATTCACCATTTTGGAGTAAAAAAGTACAAAGATTAAAAAATAATAAAATAATAAAACAATAAAACTGCCTTTTCAACTTATCTCCCTAATTTTTTAATCAAATTTTGAGCAGGAGTATTCGTTGGATACAAAATTTAATTCCTCATCCAAGGAGTACCCATGTTGCATACTTTTGATGGACCCTACTACACGGAAAATGAGAAATACATGAAAAAACGTGATTGCAATCACGTTTTTCATGTATTTCACATTTTTCATGTAGCAGAGTCCATCAAAAGTATGCAACATGGGTACTCCTTGAATGAAGAATCAAATTCTGCATCCAACAAGTGTTTCCACTAGAAATTTGAGTAAACCCATATTGAGATAAGTCTAAAATACGAGTTGAAAAAATAGTTTTGTCTTTTTTCCTTCTAAAATTTGATGATGTAATATAATCTTATTTTATTATTTCCACTATTATTTTATAATTTCCTTAGGAGGCCCATTTTATACCTCAAAAATCCCCTAATGCCACTCTGAGTGTTCATGTATCTCCTGCGCAGTTTGGAGAACAAATGATTGTGTCCAATGTGCATAAAAATCCAGCTGCATTGCCGATGCCACCGAAGCATATGCCGAAACCACTAACTCGAGTGTTAGATTTTTAATAGCTGAGAACGAGCGCATGGCTAAGGAGTTACAAACGACCAAGCAGGGAGAAGAGAAAGTTACAACATCTGCCAGAGCAAGGTTGAGGAAAGCGATACTTGTTGAAGTGTCGTCTCTCGAGAAAATCATGCAGAAGTTGTACTTCAGGCTCGTCACCATGCATAAGTTAGTTGTCCATCTTAACGGTTGGTAGCAGTGTTGTGCTAGGAGAGCACACATCTTGTCAGACATACACACTGTTGTCGATCACATGCAGATATGGACAATGAGATACAAGGGATCCCCATTGCACTTTCCAAAGATGATGAAACCAAAGGCAGTAGGGTTGAAGGCATGCATCCAGAGTCAGATCTAAAACTATGAGGAAATCCCACAGCTCATCACTAGCTTACAGGCTTCACATGCATGAGTGTTTAGGAGCATGGATGGTGGGTCCCTATAATACTAGTGATTACCCCATTACTATTGTAGTTATACCCCTTATTAATATTGTTGTGCCCATATTGTCCCCTTATTGTTAATACTGTGCTCCATAGAATCCCTATATTATTATTTTTGTGGCTTTATATTATTATTGTTAGGTCGGCTGGGCTATATGGTGACTCCTTAGACTCCTATATATAGAAATGAGGTTTTGTCATTTGAATCATCCAAGAATTGTTCATTTATGTAATGTAAAGGAGGTTGCCCCCTCGAAGAGGCTGAATTCTAAGGCGTTAATCTATCTTTTCTATCTTTCTTGAAGTTGGTTTCATAACATTTGGTATCAGAGCTTTGGATTCTAGGGTTTCGCTGCTCCAAACAGGTCATCGTGGCATTTTAGCTATAGAATTTTTTCTGCAACGTTTCAGAAGTTGAAAAAAAAACCCATTTGAGAAGACATCGCGCTTAATATCGGGTCCAAATTTCAGAGCTTTTTGCGCTATATTTGCGGAGATATGATCTGAGTAAGTTGGTCTTTTTGGAGACTCCTGAATTACATTCCAAACAGGTGACCTGGGGAAAATCGTCATAACTTTTTCTCTAAGCATTGGATTGAAATTTCGTAAGAAGGTGCAGAAATAGGACAGACTATAGTTTCTTCTATATATTTTTCAGAGCTAAAGGTCGAAATAGTGACTCGTGGCACGTCGTACAAGTTCGCTCTACTGAACTAGTCTATAATCAGGTCACTATGAGAGATTTCACATAAATCTTCCTTGGAGAATCCAATTTGGATCAGACTGGTGGAATTGGAAAGAGGACACAGAGGGCTACCACAGGTCGCAATTTCAGAACTGGATGTTTTGAAAGTACAGAGATACATCAGAGGCAATATCGAGCTTCTACAAAGTGAAAAAGGGTGTGTAGATTCTTTTAAATTTTGCTTAAGATTGGTTTGAAAATTTATTTTGAAGGAATTCAAAGGGCTAGTAGAGAATTATTATAGGTAACTAATGCCCTGAGGAAAGAAAATGCAAACACCTAGTAAGGAACCTGAAAGCTCTAGCATGACTCAAGAAGAAGAGGAAGAAATGCTACATGATATATCAAAATTACAAGAACAAGTGCAGCAAATGTCACTCTCACAAAAGTTAACAGAAGCCAAGATAAATGGCGTGGAAGCTAAGATGAATGGCATGGAAGCTAAGATGGAAAATTTGAAGATATATTTGAATACAAATTTGAAGACAGGCATGGCAGATTTGAAGACAGATTTGACAAATTTTCTACAAGAAATACTTACTAATGGTGAATAGGTAGTAAAGGAAACTCATGATGCAAACAAAAGAAATGTTAATCATGATATCATAGACTCTAATGTTGGATCAAAGACCCACCATATTCCAAAAATTGATATGAGGAAGTTTGATGGCAAGGATCCCACAACATGGATATTACAGATGGAGCAATTTTTCGATCTCAATAATGTGCAAAACACACAAAAGGTACGAATTGCAACTTTATATTTGGAACCAAATCAGTTTGCATGGTATCAATGGCTTTGCTCTCGTAAACAATTTATCACTTGGGCAATTTTTATGGAAGAATTGATAGCACATTATGAGGATACAAAAAGCAACGCTTTTTTTAGTCAATTGATAAGTCTCAAACAAAAGAGCTCAATAATGGAGCACATTGAGGAGTTCCAAAAATTGAACATAAGGGTGAAAGATATTCCAGAGGAGCATAGGATTGATGTGTTCATAGGGTCTTTAAAGGATAATATCCAACATGATGTTCGCCTTTGGGAACTTGATTCCTTAGAGAAGGCATTCAGGTTAGCAAGAAAAATGGAAAGTAAAATTATGGCAACCAAGAAGCATACCACTCACAATTATAAAGACGGAAGTGTTGTTGCCCCTAGTCTTCCACAACTTATAAGGTTGACACCACAACAATTGGAAGAAAAAAGAGCAAAAGGGCTTTGTTATAGTTTTGATAGCAAATACACTAAAGGTCATAAGTGTGCTGAGAAGAAATTATTCTACATATATTGTGAAGAGGAAGAAGAAAAGGAGAAAGAAAGGTCAAAAGAAGAGTATATACTCCAGGAAAAAAGCCTAGATAAAGAAGAAATGAATCCAACCATATCTTGTAATGCATTAGCTAGAATTACCACTCCTCAAACCATCAAGATAGAAGGACAAATCAAGAAGAAAAAGGTAATAGTGTTGATTGATTCAGGAAGTACCCACAATTTTATTCATTGTAAGGTAGCAAAAGAATTGGATTCCTTCCTATATCCAACACCAGAGTGTCAAGTGATGGTTGAAAATGGAGGAACAATAAATTTCTCTGGAAAGTGCCATAATATCATGCTATCCATGGGAGAATATGCATTGACTAGCCCAATGCTTTCCATTCCAATGGGAGGTGCTGATGTTGTACTAGGAGTCCAATGGCTACAACCCTTGGGTACAATAGCCTTTAATTTTCAAGAACTTTTCATGAAATTTTCTGTGGAAGGAAAGGAAGTTGAATTAAGGGGTATTGCAGGGAAACCAGGAAAGATAATCAGCTCTAATGGTAGACAAAGCTTCTAAAAAAGGAACAAAGAGGTGTAATTGCACAATTATGTTCGCTAGATGTTTCCACATCGGAATCATCTATTTCTCCAGATCTCCAAAAAGTCCTGGACAATCATTCCAAGGTATTTGAGACTCCCAAAAGTCTCCCACCTATTCGTGATCATGATCATGCTATTCATATGATTATAGGAAGTGTTCCTCCAAACATCGGGCTATACAGATATCCCTATGCCCAAAAGAGTGAAATTGAACATATGGTTGCAGAAATGTTAGAGGCTGGTATAATTCAACCTAGTCAAAGTTCTTTCTCTGCTCCAGTAGTTTTGGTTCACAAGAAGGATGGATCATGGCTCATGTGTCCAGATTATAGGGAGCTCAACAAGCTCACTATTAAAGATAAGTTTCCCATTCCTGTCATTGATGAATTACCAGATGAATTACATGGATCAATTTACTTCACCAAGTTGGATCTTCATTCAGGATATCATCAAATTAGAGTGAAGACTGAAGACATTCTGAAAACAACATTTAGAACTCATGAGGGTCATTATGAATTTTTGGTCATGCCTTTTGGCCTTACCAATGCACCTTCTACATTTCAAGGTTTGATGAATTCCATTTTCAAACCCTTCCTTAGAAAATTGTGTTAGTATTTTTTGATGATATACTAATCTATAGCAAGTCTTGGAAGGATCATGTTGAACATGTTGACAGGGTGCAACAACTATTGGAGGAGAAACAATTATATGCAAAAAGATCCAAATGTTTCTTTGGAGTCCAAGAGGTGGAATATCTGGGTCATATTGTATCTCATGAAGGAGTTAAGGTAGACCCTAGAAAATTAAAGCCATTAAGGAATGGAAAATCCCCACATCCATAAAGCATCTGCGACGATTTCTTGGGTTGACAGGGTATTATCGCAAGTTTGTTAAGAATTATGGGAAAATAG